>JAVHLU010000225.1:0-75487 GCA_036785755.1 Colletotrichum ledebouriae | reverse complement strand
TTCCAGGAAAAATACCTCCTTATGCTCAAATTTATCAGCTTTCATCACCATATTACTCAGCCTATTAATATCTATTATTCAGGCTGTTTTACCGCCCCTTTAGCTACCTATATACCTATTCTTACAATTATTATAATACCTTTTATTTACTAACTCTTATTAATAATAGTAGAATTTACTATCTCTTATTAGCCTAGGTAAGGTAGTTACTATTATATTAGTCCTAAATAAAATAACTTAGCTACCCTCCTACTTTTTTAACTCTTCCCTATATATAATATAATAACTATATATATACCTGACTTTATACTAATAATAACCTTATTATATATATATATATATATATATATACTTATATTATATTCTAATTTTAAAGCTATTATAACATACTAATATATTTATAGACACCTCTTAAAAAGAAGACTAGCTAGGCTATAGCTCTTAAGAAAGCGCGTACTACTAAAAGTAAGAATAAAGCTAGGAGTAGAGAGGTATACCCTCCTCCCTTAGAGAGTAATAGTAAGGTTATATATATATTATTCCTTCTTATTATTAATATATATTATAGGCTACGCCCGGGTTAAGCCTACCTAGGCTTCTATCTAGGTTTACTACCTTAAGGAGCTACCTAGGGCCTACCTAGGGCCTACTTAGTTATTCCCTATAGACTAGTAAAATCTCTACTAGAGAGGAGAACTTCCCCTTTCCCTCTTTAGCTTAAATAAATAGTATTATAATAACTTCTTATTAAATAAACTTAGGTCTAACCCCTTATATATTTAGGCTTATTACTATTATAATAATAATAAGTTAAATACTACTTCCTATTAGTTCATAAGATAGTTAGTAATAGTATAGCTAAAACTTAAGATAAGCTATTATAAGCTAATTTAGTAATAGTAATAGAGTCCCTCTAGTAATAGTTATAAGAGGTTAAGTAAGGGAATAGCTAGTATATAGCTATATAAACCCCTATAAGTACTACTAATAAGGTACTAGTAATACCTAGTATAGTATACTAAAAGCTACTACCCCTACCCCTAAAGTCTTTAAGTAAGTAAAAGGAATATACTACCTAGGTATAATAAATAAGGTATAAGATTACTATAGATAGGGCGTTCTATACTATAGATATAGAGGTATAATACCTTATTAACTCCTACTTAGATACTATAGCCTAGTAAGTAGTCTCTACTTTCTATAAAGCTAGGGGGGGTAGGGGAAAATATAACCCTATCTAGTAAGCTAGGTCTTAAAGGAGTTTCCTAACCTATTTAACCCTAATAAAGCTTACTTACTACCCCCTAGGTAACTAGGGGTAGATTATTAGATTAACTTTATACTAGGACTAGATAGGAGAGAGCTACTACTACCCTAGGGCCCCTTTTATAATATATTAAGAGAAGAGCTACTAGTATTAAAAAAGACCTTATAAGACCTCCTAGATAAAGGGTTTATTAAAGCTAGTAGCTTATTTACTAGGATACTAGTGCTCTTTATAAGGAAGCTAGGTAGGGGAATTTACTTTTATATTAATTATAGGGCCTTTTATATAATTACTAAGAAAGATTACTACCCCCTCTTATTAATCTCTAAGATATTACACTAAGTAAGTATAGCTAAATAATATACTAACCTAGATATAATAATAGCTTTTTATAAGTTAAGGGTAGTAGAGGAGTACTAAGAGAGAACTATATTCTATACCTAGTATAAGTTATTTAAATAAGTAATTTACTTATTAAGCTTAACTAATACCCCTACTAGCCTCTAGTAATATATTAATAATACCCTATAGAACTTCCTTAATAACCTTATTACTATTTATATAAATAATATATTAATTTACTCTAATAGAATAAGAGAAGACTATAAGAGGAAGGTCTAGGAGGTCCTCTAGAGGCTAGTAGATATAAGCCTAAACCTTAACCCTATAAAGTATAAGTTCTTAGTTAAGAGGGTTAAGTATATAGGGTTTATTATAATAGTAAGAGAGGGTCTCTCTTATAATCCTAAGAAACTCTAGGTAATTACTAAGTAATTACCCCCTACCTCTCTAAAGGGGGTCTAGAGCTTCCTAGGGTTTATAAACTATTATAATATATTTATACTAGAATATAGGGATATTATTAGATTACTTATATTACTTATTAAGAAGAATATAATATTCTAATAGGGAGATAATTAAGAATAAGCCTTCTTATAGCTTAAGTAGCTTTTTAATACCTAGCTAGTACTCTATTAGTTTAGTTTAGAAGATAGGATTATTATAAAAACTAACTATTTAGGATTTATATTAAGAGGGGTACTCTTATAAGTTAACCTAGAGGGTATCTAGTATCTTATAGTATTCTACTTATAAAATCTCTTACTTATAGAGTATAACTACTCTATTTATAATAAGGAGCTCTTAGTAATCCTTTTTTATTTATATATATAGAGAGTAGAGCTATATAATATAACTACCTTTAAGGTATTAACTAACTACTAGGAGCTTAAATATTTTATAAAGAAGTAGTACCTTATAGAGTACTAGAGCTAGTAAGTAAAGGAGCTATCTTAGTATAATTTTATTATTAAATACTACCCTAATAAGGAAGTAATAGCCCCTAATACCCTCTCTTAGAGAGAGTAGGATATACTATAAGAGTAAGATAATAAGTAGAAGTAAGGGAGGGTCTTATAGCTAATAATAGACTACGCTTACCCCTGCGGGGACCTTATAATAAGCCCCCTAGTAAGGAGAAGTTAGAAGGGCTATACTAATATCCTAGATATTATAATCTTTAATAGTAACCCTAAACTATAGGCGCTATAGCTAGAAATTATAAAGAAGGATATAATATATAAAGCTATATACTATATAGTTACCTACTAGCTTTAATAAACCCTTTATCTAGGAGGTCTTATTAGGTTTTTTTTAATACTAGTAGCTCTTCTCTTAATATATTATAAAAGGGGCCCTAAGGGAGTAGTAGCTCCCTTCTATCTAGTCTTAGTATAAAATTAATCTAGTAATCTACCCCGTGTTACCTAGGGGGTAATAAGTAAGTCTTATTAGGGTTAAATAGGTTAGGAAACTCCCTTAAGACCTAGCTTAGTAGATAATATTATTAATCCTCTTTTAGTTTTAGGTTTAAGGCTTTCTTAATATTAGCTAAGCTAATAGCTTATATTAGTATTTTAATAATACTCTCCTAGTACTTACTTTATTATCTTACTAGGTATTAGTAGATTATAGAGAATAAGAGTATATTAAGGAACCTTATAGCTCTTATTTCCTTTATAAAGGGCGTTTCTTCCTAATCCTTTTAGTATAGCCTAACTTATCCCCTCCTATAGTATACTTAATAAGCTATAGCGTTATAAATAACCTATTTTTATTCTATCTAAGGGTGCCTTAAGAGGATATTAAGGTCTAGGCTATTAACTCTATCTATAAAGATACGCTAGGTATAACTACTCGTTTCTAGATTAAATATTATTATACCTAGTATATTACCTAGTAATAGTCTGCTAAGTATATACCCCCTTATAAGTTAATATCTCTTTTTAATATATAGAAAGTAAAGGTATTAAGCTAGGGAAAGATTAATTATTATATATATATTACTCCTAGTATTTACTAGGGTATAAGCTAGATATCCTCTATTAATTCTAACTTAAATAATAATAAGCTTATTATTAGCTAGTTATTCCTATTTATATTCTTCTTAACTTAATATCTCCTCCTTAGTAAGCTCTAGGGCCTAATTTCGCTCTAGAGTTAACCTTTTCCTAATTCCTTATCTTCTTCTAAGGAGTTAGCTATTACTTAATAGTTATTTATAACCTTATAATATATTAGTTCTTTCTTTAGGGTTTTTACTTTTATAACCCTAGGTAGCTAGTCCTCTTTATTAGGGTAGCGCTAAGTAATATAACCTCTAGTTCTATAAGTATATTAAATATAGGGGTCCCTTATACCTTTCTAAGGCTATTAGTATTATACTAGGGAGGTACCTAAGGAGGACCTAGAGTTTTAATAGTTATAATATCTTACCTCCTTAACTTATAAGATATATATAGCTCTAGTTATATAGATATCCCCCTTAGTATCCTTAGTAATAAGTCTCTAATAGGTTACTAAGTAGTTATTAGAGACTTTCTAGCGCTCCACTTTCTATATAATACTCTAGACCTTTAAGAGCTAGCTATTATAATTAGCTAGTAGGTTAATAGTAATTAGCTAATCCCTTAGCCTAGGGGTAGGGGAGGCCTCTAGAAGCGAGATCTAGACTTAACTAAGCTAGTTTATACTACTTATATTAGTTAGTATTTATTTAAATCTTAATAGAAAGGTTACTAGGGATTTATTCCCTTTTTATTAAAAAGTCTATAGTTAAGCTATAGCTTATAACTAGATATTTAGGTCCTTATATATCTAGTTTAAATAGGCTATAAAGTCCTTAGGGTTATATTTTCCCCTACCCCCCCTAGCTCTATAGAAAGTAGAGACTACTTACTAGGGTATAGTATCTAAATAGGACTTAATAAGGTATTATATCTAAATATCTATAGTATAGAACGCCCTACCTATAGTAATCTTACATCTTATTTATTATACCTAGGTAATATATTCCTTCTACTTACTTAAAAGTTTTAAGGGTCGGGGTAGTAGCTTCTAGCGTATTATACTAGGTATTACTAATGCCTTACTAGTAGTACTTATAGGAGTCTATATAGCTATATATTAGCTATTCCCCTATTTAACCTCCTATAACTATTACTAGAGGGACTCTATTACTACTACTAAATAAGCTTATAATAGCTTATCTTAAGTTTTAGCTATATTATTATTAACTATTTTACTAACTAGTAGGGAGTAATACTTAACTTATTATTATTATTATTATAATAAGCTTAAATATATAAGGGGTTAGACCTAAGTTTATTTAATAAGAGGTTATTATAATACTATTTATTTAAGCTAAAGAGGAAAAGGGGAAGTTTTCCTCTCTAGTAGAGATTTCGCTAGTTTATAGGGAATAACTAAGTAAGCCCTAGGTAGGCCTTAGGTAGCTCCCTAAGGTGGTAAACCTAGGTAGAAGCCTAGGTAGGCTTAACCCGGGCGTAGCTTATAATAGGTAGGACTCCTAATATAATAAGTAGTTCTAGTATATATAGCGTTATTACTCTATCTCCCGCCCTAGTTCTATTTAGAATACTAGTAGTTAGTATAGGTATACCTATACCTTATCTACTTACTAATAATATAGCTACTATAATATATTATATAGTTAATAGTCTTATTGGTATACATTTACTAGAGGTATTATTACCTTTATATAATATCCTAATAGATTAGTATAAGTAAATCTTCTATGGTTAGGTAGTAGAAAGTTAGTATTTTAGGGTAGCCCTTTGGGGTAAATTATATTCTTTTGCTCTTATAGGAGCGACTTTAGGCTCTCTAGCTAGTAAGTTATAAAATAATTAGATATTACATACTATTAGCCCTCCTATACTTATTTACAGTATCCCTTATTTATTATAACTATTCTTTATATATCTTTTAGATTAGGGAGTAAATAGAATTCTTTAAACTTCTTATAGTTAAGAACCTTTATAAGACTATTAGCTAGTATATTAATTATTAATGTATATATTATACTACATAATCCTTAAGTATATTCTTATTACAGCTATAGATTTTAAATATTAATATACTATAGCTTAGTTAAGATCTATTCCTTTTTATGTATTATAAGATAAATTATTTATTAGTTATTATACTAAATCTTCTAGATATTGCTAAGTTCAAGAGAAATATCCCTAAATAGCTTCTAAAGAGTAAGATTATACACCCTTAAGATAGCTTCTATATCTCCTTATTATCTATAAATAAAGCGTTACTTATAATTAATAGTACTTACTTACTCCCTAAGTTATTAAAGCGTATTATAAGGTAATAAGTATAATATAAGTATTATATAACTTAGTTAGTAGTAATATAAAAAGGAGCGGGGTTTATTAGGAATCTTAAGACTAAGGAGTATATAAAAACAATACTAAGTTAAATTATAATAATAATATAGAGTATAAAGCTAATCTTCTCTTAGAAACTCCTTACTTTTAATAGTATTACTATTATTTTACTCTTTAAAAATAATAAGTTTAGAAGGGGGGTTACTAGCGCTCTTATATTAAGTAAATCGAACTTTTTTATAACTTACTTTATATACTAGTTATATAAGAGGTATATTCTTTATATAACTTAGTTATAAATCACCCTAATTCCAAGATAGTATTTAACTAGGCCTTACTGTTTTAACTCATACGCCTACTTTAGGCTAGTAATTACTCTTTATATTACTTCTTTGTAGTTCTTATAAAAAACAATAAGGAAGTTATTCATATAGAAGATAATAGGAACTTTCTTATTAGTTAACTAAAAGAGGTATAGGTTTTTACTTTAAAATATAAAGCCTAGCTATTAAAAGGCTAAGGAGAACTCCTTATATTAGAGTAGTAGTATTAAGTTCGGAATTACGCTATAGCCCCTTCGGAAAAAGACTATAATAAATTCACCTAGTTTATAAGCATAATTCGGGAAATATTATATAGGTATTTTAACCCTATACCCTCTACTAGTTAAGGAAAATAATATACGAACCCTATATATTCTTACTACTTATAAGTAAACCCTCGTATAAAGTTAGATATATGCTATACTAGGGCTAATTATATTAGAGCTAAACGGGCTACTAAGGCTCTTATAGTAATACCCTTACTAAACCTTCTAATAAGGTGCTACGAAAGCTACTATATAAGATAACTCCTTAACCTAAAAGGTTAACCTTCTAGCAAGGTACTAAAGGTAAAAGCTACTATATAAGATAACTCCTTAACCTAAAAGGTCGACCTTCTAGCAAGGTGCTAAAGGTGAATGCTACTATATGAGAGGTACTCCTTAACTAAAGAGGTCTTTCCTAAGTGCGGCTATGGTTAGGAAAGGATCACGTGACTGAAGGCTATGTATTGTTAGGAGGCGCGGAGTTAGAAGGTCTGTTGCACTTGAGCAGGTAAAATCACTATGCAGTGGCCAGAGGCCTAGAGTAGTAGTATATCCCTTAGCTTATAGAGCGTATAGCGTAGTTTAATATACTTTCTAGGCTACTTAAAGCTATCTAGTAGCTTATAAATAATGAGGTCTTTATTTAAGTCCTAGGAGGCGTTTAGGAATATATTAATAATATTAAACTATTTAATTTCAAGGTTAAATTATATAGTAATTACTATTACTATCCTAAAGGTATAAGTAGTAAGGGTTACTATATAAGTCTATTTAAGAGGTAACTTCTCTTATTAATTACTTTAAATATAGATCCTTACTTTAGATTAATTAAAAGTATTATCCTTATTAAATTTATTAGTAAATACCTATTTTAAAGGGATTAGTCTCTTTATTATTATCTCTTAATTAAGAATATACTATATATCTATTTATTATAACTTAGTTATCTTAACCTTAGCTACTTCTTTAAAGCGAGTTTAGAGCGCTTATAAGAGGTTTAAAAGTTCCTTCTATAAGCGAGATAGCTTAATAAGGTTATTAGTAATAAGATATTTATAGATTATTATAGTTATATAAGTAGGCTTTATGCTATAAATAGCGGTATAAATATAGCTATAGAGTATATAATACCTTATACTAGCTTCTAAGAAGGCTTTCTATTAATTAAATATAAAAGTCTTAAAGAAGCTAGATACTTACTTTTATTCTATATAATATTATAATAAAACCTAATAACTAGAGCAGGGTTTACTCTCTATTATTCCTAGTTATAAGTTACTAAGTAGTAGGTTATATAGTTATTAGCTTTAATAAATTTAGCTATAGTCCTCTTACTTATATACCTAGTTAGACCTCTATTTAGTATTAGCCCTCTCCTTATTATCCTAGTATAGCTATACTAGTAGATATAAGGGTTTTTTATCTAAAGGTTTATTCTTATTATACTTATTTACTTTAGATATGATACTGAACGCGCTCAGCGCGGTTATCCCGCTTAAGGGCGTCCAACGCGTTTAACGCGTTAAACGTACCTAAACGCATTAACCCTTATAAAAGGGCTTATCGCCTTTAAGGAAAAAACCTTTGAAATGTATAGAATTTTCACCTATAATTTTCGCTTACTATATAAACTATATTAATTAGTAGCACGACCTTAATAGTTAGCTATATCCCCTCATAACTAAGGATATCCCTCGTAATTAAGGAAGGTACTTAACTATATAGATAGCTAACCCCGTTAAGTTTATGCGAAGTAGTATTATAGTAATTAATACCTATAGGTATTATATAGTATTAAAAGCCTCTAAACTCCCCCTTTCCCTTAACTAGGAGATATCCCTAAGAGATATTAAACCTCGAAGATTTCCTTAACTAGGGAATATCTTACTAAGATAATAAACCTCTAATAGTAATACCTTATAAGCTACTTTCTAATTATAAGGTTAAAGAAGGTCTTAAGTCTAACCTTCTAGAACCTATTAACTATTTAACTATTATAAACTTTATAGTAGCGCTTAAGTAATACCTAGATAAGTTCTATATATTACTTACCCTAACTAAGTATACCCTTCTTAGGTTAGTAATAAAGGCGAGTATTATAGCTATTACTTACGAGAACTTTAAATAATATTTAGTAAACTACTATAGATATATTTAAAAGTTAATACTATATAGGGAAGTATATAAGACTACTTAACGTATTTAAAGTAAGGTCCTATAAGTATAAATAACTAACTTATAATTAATTACTAATACTATTAAGTAGTAGTATTACCTTAATCTCCCTTATTATAATTAATATATTAAGATAGAGACTAAATAGAGCTAGACTCTAGACCTAACGCTCCCCTTTAAAGAGGATAAAGAGAGGGGAGGTTATAAGACCTTAAGAGCTAAAGCTATAGATAAGCTAGATATCCTAAAACCTATATTTAAACTTAATATAATAATAATTCTTAAAACTTTCTTAATACTCCTATTAACTCTAGAGGAATATTATAAGTTTAAATAAAGTTTTATAAATAGTTTATAACTTTTACTTCTTAAACCTATATTAAAGGATATAACTATTATATTAATACTAGAGCTAAGCCTAAATACCTTCTATATATTATTTTAAGAAAGTAAAGATATATTAAGTATTTTATTCCTAACTTAAGGAAAAGGAATAGGTAGCCCTCCTATACCTAAGCTAAGTAACTTATAGAGTTACCCTAATACTTATAGCTAGGGTAAGTAATATAATAAGATAGGCGCCTAGGAACTAGAAGCTAGTCTATTAAACTTTAATAAAGGTAAAGGATATAATTAGGATATTAAATATATAGAGGATACTCCTCTACTATTATTACTACTTATACTACCTAGAGATCCTAGTAATAGAGGTAATAATAGTAACCCTAAGGGTTAAAATAATAAAAGAGGTAGCCCTAGTTATAGTAGTAGTAATAGCTAAGGTAATTAATACCTTTAACTACTAGCTAGGCTAAGAGGAACTATTAAACTATTATCTAACCCTAATAGGTTCTTAGTTAGCTATAACTTTCTTATATTCCTTCTCTTTATAAATAAAGAAGGGGTAGTATAAGTAATAGCTAGAACGTTAGCTATAGAACCTAGGCGTAGTACTCCTCGATTTAAGACTAATATAATTAAGTTATTTAACCCGCCTCTATATAATAACGAAGTTAAAGATATATATATTAATAGTAGTTTAAGGACTATCTATTAAAACGTATATTATTTTATTAATATAATTAATAGCTATATTAAGTTAGATAATAAGAACCTAGCTATAGCTACCCTTAACCTATATTAAACCTTGCTATAGTATACCTCGGACTAGTACTATACTAATCTAATACTTAATAAGAAGGTAGAACTTAAGGACCCTAGCTATAAGCTAGACTATTAGAAAGAGTTATTACTTAAACGTTTTTATTTACTATATAAAATTACTAAAGTATATTTAACTAAGGAGAGGTATACTCTATATAATATATATAATTAACGTGATATTTAATACTAGATAACTAAGGTTACTTAACTATATAAGGATACTAAAGAGAGCGAATCTAAGGTATTAACTATTACTTATAATAAGATAGATATAGAACTAGTTATTAATATTCCTTAGCTAAATAGTAATATAAATTATAATAAGTTTATTATAAGCCTATAGAAGATAATCCCTAGCTAGTATTAAATAGTTACTAAAGGATCCTAGTAAGTATTAGTCTAACTATTTACTAAGGCGACCTATATAGGAACCTCTATAACGCGATTAACACTAAAAGAGACCTCGAAAGTAAGCCGCACTATAGCTACTTATTACTTATACTATATAAACCTAAAAGAGACTATATCTAGCCTATTACTATTAAGACCTATTAAGCAAGCTACTAATATAGCTACTAAACCCTTATAATCTACTTATAAAGAAATTCGGTTTAACTAATAATAAAGGCCTAAATATTAATATAAATAGCCTAGTTAACGCGTTTAGTATCCTTAACTACCTAGTTACCCTTTAGCCTATATAACTAAGAGCACTAGTTATAAGTAAGTAAAAGAGGAAGTATATACTTTATTAGATAAGGGCGACTTAAACTATATCTAGTATATTAAGGCTAGTAAGGATTTAGACTTATATAAAGAAGACTTAGTTATTAGTACTAATAACGAGGATAACTAAGAGTAATAGGAAGATAATCTTAAGTATATTAACCTAGTTACTTAACCTGCTTATTACTATAAATACCCTCTAGGTTATATCCCTAGATATAAGGATAAGTACCCTATTTTTAATATTAACTCCTTCTAAAATTCGCTCCTTAAGGATCCTAGAATCTACTTATATAAAACCTATCTTTATAACGCTAAGCTATATACTAACTTCGAGAGTATCTTCTTATATTAGACCCTTCTATCCCCTTAGCTAAATATAATACTCGTTAGTCCTATTAAGCTATAGTAATATATAGTTATATATTTATACTATTATATATATACTAAGATTATTATCTAGGGCTCTTATAATAGACTACTAATTATAATCTATATTAATACTAGCGTAGACTGCTTAGTTATAAGCAAAGCCTACCCATAATAGTTCTATACCCTCTTAAGAGAACCTAAGGTATTTAAGCTCTAAGGTATAGGAAGCCTTAAGACTATTACCTAGATAACGTTTATAATTCTTATATGAGGATAATAATAAAATAGCTATATAATAACTACTAAGCTCTATATAGGTAAATAGCTTATCTTATATTTAGATATTAGTTTACTTATAAAGTAAGACTTTAATATACCTAATAAGCTCGACGTTCTAAAGTTAGAATTATATATCTAAATTATATCCTATAATAATATTTAAATTCCCTCTTAGATCTATTTAAAGGTCCCTTTAAAAGTTTATAATATATATACTATAAGAAATATAACTATTACGCTATATAATTACACCGCTATTTAAATTAAGATATTATTAGTAAAATAGAGTCCCTTTTATTTAGCCTAAAGCATAAAGGGTATATATATATATATATAAGCAATTTACTACTTATTCCTATTATTAATAACGCTCCTTATCTATTAAAGATTAAAAGAGGTACTAAGCTTAGAACTCTAGCGCCTTTTAAGTCTAATAGATACCTTAAACTAAAGACTTATAATTAACTATAAATAGCTTTTTTAATATTATTATATAAGGACCTAATATATTACGCTGTTTTTAGCCTTTCTAATCGTAAGCTTATAATACTCGCTTAGCTACTAGAACTATTAGTTAATAAATAAGTAGAAATCTCTAACCTAACTAGTAAGGAAGTGCTCGCTAACTATAATATAATAAATAATAATATAACGCCGAATAGTAGAGATATCTATAAGGGGAATATTAACCTAAATAGTAAGATAGGTATAACTAAGCCTAAAAACTTACTAGTAGTTATTACTAAGGAAGGTATATATATCTATAACTAAGATGCTAAAGCTATAACGCCTTAAAGAGGTTATCTCGCGTTACCCCGCTATCTAGAAGGACTAAGGACTAATTAACCTTCTAGAAGATTAATACCTTAAGGTTAAACTTATTAAAGGATAGTAGAATATAAATATTACCTAATAACCTTATCCTATTAATAAAGAAGATAAGAACCTTATTAATAAAACTTTAGACGAGCTCTATACTTAAAACTATATAGAATAGGGTAACTCTAGACCTATATTATTTAGAGCCCCTATATTCGCTATATAGTAAATTATAAATAGTAAGTATAAAGGTTATATAGTTATAAACTTATATGCTCTTAATAAAGCTACTATCCCTAAGATATACCCTATATTTATATAATAAGATATTATTAAACGCCTTTATAGTAAGCTATAGATTACTATAGTTAACGCTCGATCCTTCTTCTATTAGTTTCTTATTAAGAAGGAATATTAAGATTAATTCACTATAATTAGCTACTAGGGATAAGAACCTTTAAAAGTAGTACATATAGGATTCTATAATTTACCTACTTATGCTTAATATATTATAGATAGACTCCTATAGCTATATAAGGAATATACCTATACGTTTATTAATAATATTATTATCGCCTCGAAGGACCTTAATACTTACCTTAAGCACCTTAATATAATTCTTAAACTTTTTATAGATATTAGACTCTTACCTTTGGTAAAGAAGTTATTTATTAGATATCCTTCTATTAAGCTACTTAGCTTTACTATTAATACCTTTAGACTATTAAATACTTAAGACTGTATTAATATTATTAAGAAAATTAAGTACCCCTATAACCTCTACTAGCTTAAATACTAGATAGGTATAACTAGTTTCCTATAATATATAATACTACGCTATAGTTATTATATTTAACTACTTTAATAGTATAAAACTACGTTACTTACCTAAGCCTAAGCTTAAGGGAAGGGTAAAGGCGCTATAAGAAAGCTCTTCTATTAAAAGATAAGTTTTAAACTTATATTAGAAGAAATAGCTAGCTTTAATAACGTTAAGGACGCCTTAATAATAGATAACGCCTTATTCTACTATAACCCTAATAAGTAGTTATTTATATAGCTTAACTTATTAAAGGAATATAGATACTCTGCGCTAATCTTCTAGCTAGCTAACTATATTAAATAGAAACCTTACGACCTAATTAAGTATACTAATATATATCTAATTACCTATATTAATAAGGCTCTTAACTAAGCTAAATAGAAGTATTAGCCTACTAAACTTAAAATAGCTTACTTAGTATAAGTAATAAAAAAGTATTAGCTAATACTACATTTATCTAGATAAGACCCTATAATAATACTTACTAACTATTTAGTAATATATAATATTATTAAATAAACGTCGCTATAGTTAGAGGATAAGACGAGGTCTAACTTATAACTTATATTATTATTAGAATATCTTAGCTAGTTCTCCCTAATATATTATTATATCCCTAGAACGTTAAATATTATAGCAGATACGTTATTATACCTACTTATAATAGAAATCCCTATTAAAGACGTTAGGGAACTTAATAAGATATAGGATAATATACTAATAGGTATTAACTTTATAATAGAAATATCTCTTAATAATAACTTTAAGGCTAAACTTATCTAATTATATACTAACTCTAAGTCCTAGAGTAGAGTATATAAGATACTCTATAAAAAGGTAGATAATATAGACCTTAACTTCGTTATATATAAGGGTCTTCTTTACTACGTTAACCCCTATACTAATAAATAAAGGCTCTATATTCCGAAAGAGTTAGTAACGCCTCTTATTAAAGAAGCTTATAATAACTACTATTACTTTAGTAAGGAACGGACGTAGAGAGCTATTAATAAACACTTTTATATACTATATCTTAAATAATAAGTTAATAATTATATAGCTAACTACCTATAATACGGAATAATAAATATAGAACGTTAACTACTACTTAGCGCAATATAGCTAATATTAATACTAGCTATTCCCTTCTATATAATTACTATAGACTTTATTATTAGACTTCCTAAAATACCTTTATAGTATTTAGGCTATGAAGTAGAGAACTTCCTACTTCTTAATATAATACTTATTATAACTAATAAGTTCTCTAAAGTAACTCTCCTTATCCTAGGTTATTTAATATATACTACTAAGATCTAGGGACGCCTCCTTCTATATAACCTCTAGTATAGTAATTAGGGGATATTAAAAGCTATTATATCTAATTATAACTAAAAGTTCCTTTTAAAGTTTTAAACCGCACTATAGGCGGAATTATATACTAAATTGAGATTCTTAATTATATATTATCTATAAACTAATAGTATTTTAGAATATAAAAATCAAACCGTTAAACTAGCTATTCGTTACTTTCTTAACCTCGTTAATAATAACTAGGTAATATTACTACTAAGCCTTTAATATAACCTTAATAACGCCAACTTATAAGGTATTAGTTATTTATTAAACTAAATCCTTTATAATAAAAATACTAATAACGCGTTAAATATCTTAGGTAATACTAACCCCGAAATAAACTATAAAATCTTCTAGGAGGAAGTAAAAATTTTAATCGTAGTAGCCTAGCTATATATAAAGGAATAGTATAATAAAAAATATTATTTTATTACTATTAAGCTAGGTAATTAGGTATACCTTAAGATAGGATTAGGATATTATCTACTAGGACGACTAAACCTAAAGTATAGCTACTAGTATATCCCGTTTAAGGTCCTTAAACGCGTTAGTAAGTTAGTATACCGCCTTAATATTCTACTTAATATAAATATTTACCTAGTTATATCTATTATCTAACTTATACTAGTACTAGCCCCTAGTAGTAACCTATTTAACTACTAAGATAACTAAAAGGCCTAGTTAATATTAAGGAAGATAATAATATTTATTAGCTTAAAGTACATAAGTATTTTAAGATTAAAAGCATTCTTAAAAAGCAAACCCTCGCGTAAGGAAAGGTATAATATCTAGTTAAATAAAAAGGTTACCTACTAATATATATTATTTAGATAGATAAAGATACTATAAATATAGATAAACTTATTACTATATTTAAAAGTAAGGAATAAGAGATAGAATAGCTCTATAAATAAGTATAATCTTAAAGACCTATCTAATAGGGTATTAAACTAGTATTAGAGCCTAGTAAAAGACTACTAAGGCGCTTAAGAGGAAGGCCCTATAAGAACCTAGGGGAATAATATAATATATATTATAAATAAAGAACGCGCCGCTTAAAATACCTTAAATAGATAAGTAGACTATAAAGAGTATTATAACTAAGGCCTTATTATAAAAGAAGGATATTTAGCACGCTTAGCGCGTCTAAGAACTTTACCCTAATAATAGCGATATTCGTATCTATCCTATTAGTAAAGATAACTATACTTATTATACCTTCCCTCTTAAACTCCTTCTACCCTTAGTACTATAAGAACCTTTATAAATATAACTACCCTCCTCGCTAGAAGGTTAACCCCTACTCTTACTTAACTAATAAGAAAAATTAGCGCTTAAGTATATATATATAGAACGAATTTATATTACTAGGTAACCCTACTAGTTATTACTACCGCCTTTACCTACTTAGTATTAAGTATATTTTTTCTCTATATATATATTTTACTAAAGAGCGTTAACGCCTTTAACCCTATTACTACGCTATTATTATACTTATATATCTCCCTTTATTACTATTATCCTTATTAAGATGTTAAGGAATCTTACTAACGCTCTACGTCGTCGCGCGCTTAGCGCTATTAGAGTAACCTATATTATATATACCTAGGTATTACTTTACTATAAATAAATAACGCTCTAAACGCGAAGACGCTAAGTATTTTACCCTTAACTATATTTACTACTACCTACCTAACGTTAAGGTCCCTCGTAATAAGCTTAAATACCGCGTTTATAACTAAGAAATCTTTAAGTATACCCTTAACTAAGAGACCTAATATTATAAAACTAGTTATAATATTTCTAATACCCTATTTATTATCTACCTAGGTATTAATACTTACTTAGTTACCTAACTACTATTTATAAATTAACTTAAGTTCTACTACTAATTCCCTAATACTATCTTAAATATCGAGTAGCTATCCCTCTATAACGCTATATAGAACTCCCTTAAATATAACCCAGGCTATACTACTAATATCACTAGTACGCCTATTTCTATTAATTCTAGAGAGGCCTTAAGCGGAGATAATAAACCTATTACTACTAAACCTTAACTATTAACTAATATTATTACGACTAGTATTAGATTAACTCCTATCGCTTAGAATAAGACTAATAAGATAGCTACTCCTAAGAAGCAAGCTACTAGCGTTAGCACCCCTAATATAATAGATACTATTAAGGCTATCGAGGGAATATAAGCCTATAGCGAATATATTAGCTATATTACTATACTACTTAATAGATATAAGGAGACCTAGATCGCCCTAATTATAGCGCTCTCTAAAGGTTATATTACTAATACTAGCGCTATTACCCTTAACTTAGGCTAATTCATTAAGTTAGCTACTAATAAGTTTAAGTTTATTATAGCGACTATTCCCTAGGGACTAATATAAGAGAGCCTAGGCTTCCTTAGGCTAGAATAATACCTTACTACTAGGTCGTCTACTAAGTATATAGTATTAGCTACTAGCCTAGAGGATCGCCCTAATATTAATCCTTCCTCTAATATTAGCCCCTTTAATACTATTAATACGCCTAGCTCCGCTAAGACGCCTAATACTACTACTAGTATTAAGAAGATCGTTATTATAAACTAGTAATCCTATACTTATATTACTAGCCTCTATTACCTTACCCGTTCCTATATAAAGTTCCTAACTACTTAGGAGGTAATTAATATATACCTTTAGCGCCTCTATTTCTTTAACGCTACTAACTTTATTACTACCTGCTACGCTAAATACCTTACCCTATATATACTTATCTAGAACGGCTTAATTATCCTTAGTCTATATATATATATCCGCGCCCTTAACTTATTTATAACTAAACTAATTATAAATAACCCGGAGTTTAGCGCTATATTACTATTCTTTATTATTAAGTAGATATTATAATATAAGTTTCCTAGTATATATACTAAGGATAATACTTATATTAGTTAGGCTATAGTTAATAGTAATAACTCGAGCGCTATCTATACCCTCTTAGACCTTAGTAACCCTAAGGCTATAGATATAGCTAACTTTTAATATAAATACGCTACTAACCTTTAAGGCTTTTAAGCTAACGTCGCCTCCCTCGCTACCTCGATTACTATAATTAAAAATAATAGTATTATTAAAGTATACCCTAAGGTTAGTAATAAATCTCACTACTTATTCCTAGAGTAATATAAGGATAATACCTAACTAGCTACTACTTATAGTATTAGCGCTAACTAACTCCTAGTTATAGCTAAAGAGATTATTAATAATAAGGATAAAGACTACCCCGACCTCTTAAAAATAACTAATACTACGCCTAAGACTCCCTTAGCCTAAAGTAGGGTATAATAAAATATATAGAATAGAAAGGAAGTAAGGTTATATATAGTTACTTATATATAATAATATAGCTCTACTTACTAATACGTTATTATAATAGGAGGTATAAATTAAATTTCATATTATATATCGTAGTTAACGCCTTTTTCTTCTTATATAGGTAATTAATACTAAACGCGCTTAGCGTAGTTATCCTACTTAAGGGTATCTAATACGTTTAATACGTTGAATATACCTAAATGCGTTAACCCTTATAAAAGGGCTTATCGCCTTTAAGGAAAAAACCTTCGAAATTCATAGAATTTTCACCTATAATTTTCGCCCACTACGTGGACCGTATCAAGATATATCTTATAAAGTAGGGAGTAGTTTAATTATAATATAATCCTTAATCTATTCCCTTTTAAAATTAACTTCTCTAATAACTTTATCTATATAGTTTAGTTCTATAATATATATTATATCTATTACTCTATTTATTAGAGCTAGGCTTTTATCTAGCTCTAGCATAGGATTAGGGAATAATAGCTACCCCTCTTTCTAGCTTATCTATCCCTTTAGAAGTTTTAGGATTCTTCTATTTAGAGACTTAGTTATAAGAATAAGAGTTAGTATAAGTAATTATTTAGTTATAAGTATTAATATAGTTTAATCCTTATTTATAATACCTAGGATCTAAAGTTTAAAGTTAACTTATAATATAGGTTTCTTAGTTTTTCTACTATTTTATTAATAATATCTTCTAGGATAGCCTCTTTTATCTTATCCTTAATATAGAAAGTCTATTTATTAAATATTATATTCTATATAATAATAACTATTTATAATATAGGGATCTAGACCTTATATGGGTTATAAGTATTTAGAATACATCCCACTAGGTATCTAATATATCCTATAATATTACTTTAAATTCTCTCTTATTCCCTCTTAAGGGGGTATATATAGTAGCTATAGGTATATATATATCCCTAGTAAGGGTAAAAGTTATAAGTTAGGGCTACTCTATTATTAAGCTATTACTAGTAGAAATATTAGTAGAGCTACTCCTCTTTTATCTATAGTAGTAAATACTAATTATAGCGTTTTAGTAGGCTTATATTATAAAGTATTATTATAGTTATTAGTATCGTAGCCTATGGTTCTATAGGTAAGCTAGCTATAATAAGTATCTTAATTATTTATGTAATAACTTCTTAACTAGCTTATTCTTCTCTATTATTTAATTCCTTTATATATAAAGGGGTTATTTCAACCTCTATTCCTTTTATATAGGTTTAATCCTTATATCTTATATATCTTATATATCTTATAAATAAAATTACTAACTTCTTAATATCTTATTTATTTTTATAAATAGAAAGTCCCTTCTATTAAAATACTTATGACTTAAAAGTATATAGAGTAAGTATAATACTACTAAATATATAAAAAGGCGAAGAGCTAATTAATATATTTATCCTTAATAATAACGAGCTACTAGTTCTGGTTAAAGCCTTTAGGATAGTTAAAGAGATCTTATATAATTCTATAGGAGGGGTATATTACTTCATCTTCTAATATTCGTTTTAAAAATACCTATTTAATATATATAACTATATGATATTAGTATTATAAGTATATTAGACTTTTAATTCTTACCCCCTAAGTAATATATACTAGCTACTTAAAGGCTTTCGGGCTAAGGTAGCTACTTTAGAGGTATTAAAGTATTATATTATTACTCTTATCTAGTAGTAGTATAAAACAGGTATACTTATATATTATAAATATATAGTGTATAATATTAATAATAATATTGATACTTTAGGGGATTTACTTAGGAACATAATATAAGGAATAAGGCTTATATTTAAAGAAGGCAAGGTTTACTTTCTTAATAGGTCTCTTAATTAAAATACTATTCTTATAGGTTCTAAAGCGAAGTATATAATTAAACCCTAAATATTAGATACCTATCTTCTCAACTAATGCTTTAGAGATAATATAAATATAAAGGTTCTCTATATATCCTATATTATAAAGTATAAGGTCCTTTATATTTATACTTTTTAAGCTATTAAGAGCGTTCTTAATAATATATATACCCTTTATAATAATTAAGTATAAAGCTATTTTAGAATTAACTTATTCTCTATTATAATACCTAATTAAAAAGGGGATTAGTAAGGACTTATTATTTACTAGGTATATCCCTTTATAGTTATCTAGGACTATAGATTTATATAATATATAGGGTCCTAAGTAGGGGGTTATAAAGATACTTAAGTACTCTTAGTCTAGGTTAATTATATTATCTCTAATATTATTTAAGAGGGCTATATAAAAAGTAATTATTATTATATTAATAGCGTACCTTAGGGCTATATTAGATTTCTTAGATAAACCCTTATTCCCCCTATTATTATTTTGAGAGTTCTTACCCTTATAGGGTATAGTATATAGCTAGCTCTTATAAATAAGTTTAATATAAAGGTTAGTAAAGTATAGGTTTTTATTTAACTAGTTATAGACCTAAGCTACTTATATATTTATTACTAATATATAGGGGCCCTTTTAATAATATCTAGTTAGAGTAGCTTCTAAGTAGTTATAATTAATACTTAGTTATTAATAGCTTAATTTATATAGGTATTATATACTACTAGATAAGTTACTAATTATAGGAATATTTAATAGGTGAGCTTTATCTATATAGCTAGCTAGTATTATAAGGACCCTAGCGCTTTATTCTTATAATCTTAAGTAGAAGTAGAGAATATCCTTATATAAGAGGTCCTTAAATATATTAGTATATTAGCTTATATTAGAGATAGGTATCTCTATTTGTTCTTATTTAAGGATATTTATAATCTCTATATTAGCTCGAATAGATAGAAAGTAATAACTTATTACTTAAAGAAAAGTTTTTAAAGTAAGGGTATTACTTATTTTAAGAAGCTTAAGCTAGGTAATATAGAAGTAAATATCCTTAAAATCCTTAATATAAGTATTAGGATTAATACTCCTATTTGCTTTTTCTAAAACTTAGATATACTCCTCTTAAATAATAATAAGGGTATTAGCCTCGCTTAGAGTATAATAATATTTAAGATTGATAATAAGGCTATAAAGGGTTATATTCCCTTTAGTAAGAAGTTTTATATATATAAGTATAATAATATTATAAGTAATAATCTTTATAACTAGATAGTTAATATATTTAAACTCTTAATCCTTATAAGTTAACTTAGACTTCTATATAATAAGTAAATAGAAATACTCTAGGTATTACTCCTATATAATTATAATATTCTTATTAATTATAACTAGAGTAGTTAGAGGTTAAAAAGGTTATAATTTATTTATTATCTATATCATAGAAGTAAGATTAGGAGTAAACTCTTCTAAAGCCTCTTAATTAAGTAGAGTAATATATTAATTATAAGCGCTCTTTTCTTATAAATATTAGGTATTAATATCCTAGGTTTACTTAGTAATTTATATATTAAAGGTTAAGGTTTCTAATAAGGTCTTACCTAAGTATAAAGGTCCCTTAGGGCTATATAAGTTAATATACTTCCAAACTCTAGTAGCTTAGGCTTTAGCTTAGATTATAATATATTAAGTAGTAAAATCCCTATATATAATTAGGTAATATAATATTATTATTATAATAATAGAAGATATTATAATTAAAGTTATTTAGAAATAGAGGGTTTAGAATAATAGAGGATAGTATATATTAAGGAGGAATAAAGGAATAAGAGAGAGTAAGTTTTAATAAGTATTTTTAATAGTAAAGGCTTATTTTAAAATAGTAATTAGGGGTCTAGTTAGAGCTAGGCTTATAACTATTAAGAAATATCCTATAGAGCTATATTTATAATTACTAAAGAGCTTATTCTATTATAATAAGAGTAGCTATAATATAGTTACTTATAACTATAATTAGAGGAACGACCCCTAGAAAAAAGTCGTTCTAGAGCTAACTCTAGTTATATGCTACGCTAGGAACGGGCGATGCTAAAGGCATCACGATATATTCATCAGGCGGCTCAGATCCTTTAATCGGTAGTCGATAGTAAGTTGGCTTCGATGGCGTCTAGTTCGCGAGGAAGAGACCAAGGTACTTCCGATAGCTGCTGGAACATTTCCTTGGCTACTGGAAAGAGGGACACATCCGGCCAATCCCTGAGCAGAACCATTTTGGAGAAGCCGATAACGTCGATGCATTCCGTTACTTGCAGCACGGTAGTCACATTGGCAAAGTGATCGTCTCGATGGACAGTCTGTCCGGTTAAGTCAATGCCAAGCCGGTCACGAGACCGAATTCCGAATGGCAGTTATCTTCTAACGGGAGGCTTGCTTGGGAGGCTTAGGCAAGCCAATGTCTACTTGGGCCGTAGAGCACGGCCCTCGGTCTTTGACAATTCTCAGCCGAAGCGCTGGCGCCAGTGAAGAGAGCAAGGCAGCAATCAAGGAACCGAGTCGCTTGGGGCGGAAGTCAGGACGATCGCCGGTGGGGTTGAGAATATGGATAATGTGTTGACGGCTGTGAATGCCTCAAGTAAGCCGATACGATGAGTCTTCCACCTGGCAATGGTTTTGAAAGACAGCCCCATGGTTGACATGACTTGGGACCAATGGTACCAGGTCACCAAGCCGAAGGTGAACGGGCCATGGAACCTCCACCATGCTCTGGATGACCGCCCCTTGACTTCTTCTGGCTAGCCAGCTCTGTCATCAATGATGTCTATCAGCCAGGTCAGGGGAACTACAGCGCGGCATCAACCTGGTGCGAGGCGTTTGCCCTCGGTCTCGGCCTGCCCACATCAATTATCAACATCTGCCTGATCAAGGGCGTTGGTATTGTAGCTGAGAGCGCCGTTGCGCAGCGCAACACCAAGGCCCAAGGCATCTACCTCTTCGGGGACAAGGTATATCTGGATTACGTCGAGCACTCCAGCTTTGCAGCCAAAAGTAGCCTTGGTGCCTACAACACCGCCCCACCCAGCCGACCCCCGACGGCTTGGAAAGACGAGAGCCAAGTGATCATGGGTCTTCGATCGGAATTGCATCTCGAAGATCCCAACAACCGCTGCAATTGGCGCCGTGATCGTCATATGGAAGCTTACCACAACATCCGAAACCAGCAGGTCGAGGAGTCTGGCGGCGATTCAAGCAACCTGGAGGTTTTCTTGGCTAAAGCTTCAGAGAATCCAGAGTTTCTTTCGGACAAGGCCAACGTTGAGCTTTTGGCGCGGGAGATCGGCGCCAAGGTTCATGTTGAAGCCGGGAGAGGATGTAGACACAGCACTGAGTCTGACGCAGATTGGTCTTGACTCGCTGATCGCGACGGAGCTTAGGCGTTGGTTCGGGCAGTTGTTGGGCCTGCAGGTGAGCGTTCTTGAGATCATGGCGTCGGGGTCGTTGTTCCAACTGGCGGGGACAGCCGCGGCGGCATTGAAGACCAAGGCTTCGGGAGGATGTTAATGTTGGTGAGGATTTGTGTCTAGCAGCGTGTTTCAACAGCTGTAGTCAACGTTTTTGTTGTGTTGATTCCGTTTGCATCCGACTAGTTGCGCTAGATAACGTGATCTAACCCACGCGGTAGACGTTTTGCTCGAATCTGAGCGTTTCGAGTTCCGTATGAGGCCGTGCTTGTAAACATGTCGGGAATACTCTGTACCATCCATGCTGATGCAATAAGTCCTCGAACTGAGGGTTCGGCAGAATGTAAGAGGATCGTGAGAGCGCATGCAGCCCCAAAGCAGTCGAAGCGAACACTTTGGCAAGCAACGCGCTTCTCAGGCCCTCTTGAGTCTGAGACATTAATCCATCGCGGAAAGAATGCAGCCAATGTTACAGCGCTACGCACGAATTTGACGTGTCCCACGGGTTGCGATGCTGCTGTTTCTGCTATGGAGATTGATGAATAAAACACCCAATTCCTCAGACAATCATGATGTGTGCTGGGCACACGGGAGGCAGTGAAGCCGAGCTCGGACAAGGATCGGTTCGGTCCCCGATTATTACAGGCAGAATGGCCGGTCGGACTCCCGCGCGGCTTGGCAGGGATCTCGGTCTGGAGCCACCCCAGAAGCTTCTCGTTTACTGATGGCCATCTAGCTCCGACCGCAACTTCGACTTCGACAGCCACTGCGATATCGGAATCAACACGAATTGCGGCCATCACGAAGTGGAAACATGGCGGAGCAGGACCACGCGTCGGGGGGTAGCTATCACGATGATCCCATCTCCGACCGGCCACCGGCCGACGGCTACCGCGACGAAGAAGCGATGACGATGGCCCCTCGGCATGAAGCACCGCCCGCAACCCCATCCATATCGAAGCCGGTGGCTTTCCGCCTGTGCATCTCGCACTTCTTATCGACATGGAACTCGAGGCTGTTCGAGTTTGGAGCCGTGCTCTTCCTAGCGTCGACTTATCCGGGAACATTACTACCAATGTCCATCTATGCTCTGGTCCGGGGCGCCGCCGCTGTGGTGCTCTCACCGTCCATTGGGTCTTGGATCGATCGAGGCAATCGACTCTCCATAGTTCGAATCTCAATCATCGGACAAAGGCTCGCTGTCGCTATGTCATGCGGCGTTTTCCTGCTTCTGGAGAGGATTCGGGACTTGCAGGGCGATCTCCAGAATGGCCTGTTTGCCATGGTAGTCGGGCTGGCGTGTATCGAGAAGCTGTGCTCGGTCATGAACTCGGTTTCGGTGGAGCGGGATTGGGTAACAATCTCACGAGCCTATTCTCCGTACACGCGCTGATAAGTCCTAGGTGGTCGTCATCACCGAGGGCAACGACAAGGCCCGGCAAGGTGAGACTCAAATAACCTACTCATTCAATTTGGGCTCACTAATACTGCGCAGAGCTAAATGCTCGCATCCGCAGGATCGATCTGTTTTGCAAGTTGATCGGCCCCCTTGTCATATCGCTAATCGATGGAGCCTCTACAACCATAGCTATATGGGTCACGATGGCAATGACCCTATTGTCCGTCATAACCGAATATCTCTGCATCGCCCGAGTAAGCCTTGTGAACCTCATTTGAGCGTGACGATATTATTGATGTTGATCATTCGGGATAGGTTTACCAACTCGTACCGGCTCTCGCCCAGCCGAGATACCAAACCCTGTTATCTGACGACTCGGCATTAGAGACGGCTGTCGAAGGCCATTTATCGCGCATGCGGCAGGGAACCGAATGGCTGAAGGCCAGGCTCCAAGCCTTCTTTCCCGTCTCGGCAATTCCGTTCTACTTTTCACATCCAGCCCTGCGGCCTTCGCTGTCTCTCGCATTACTTTACTTCACTGTCCTGTCATTTTCCGGCCAAATGATCACTTTCCTCCTCTCTGTTGGCTACAACTCCTTCCATATCGGCATTGCTCGCACGATTAGCACCGTCTTCGAATTGAGCGCCACTTGGGCGGCTCCAAAGCTAATGGGCAAGATCGGGCCCATACGTGCAGGTATCTGGAGTCTCTCGTGGCAGATGATCTGGCTGGCTGCTGGCGCAGGCTGGTTTTTCGCAGATAAATCTCAGAATCGGTCGAGCAGTATCGAGGCTGTCAGCGGTCTTGTCGGTGGCGTGATCTTGAGCCGAGTTGGACTTTGGGGTTACGAGTTGTCTGCTCAGACAATAATTCAAGGGGTGAGACTCTTCGCTTTTCTCCGCTCTGTGAGACTATGCGCATGACACTGACCACGATCCAGGATGTTGACGAGGAACACCGCGGTGCCTTTTCCACTGTTGAGGCCTCCATGCAGAGCATGTTTGAGCTCCTGTCGTATGCCTCTACTGTGGTATTCTCGAGGCCTGACCAGTTCCAGTGGCCTGTCGCTATGAGTATCGCCGTAATCTATCTTGCTGGCGGGCTCTATGCTTTATATGTAAGGAAGAGGCGTGGTCATTTATTCCATGCACCGCCCTGCCTGCACTGCAAGAAGGAAGAATCGTGAAGGAGGTAAAAAAGGTAATCTTAGAGAGGGGGCACTCATGTTGGGACCACTCTTCGTATTATTGGGCAACTGAGAGCGCGAATCTTGGGCAGTCTAAAAAAGCCCGATGCTCAGAAAAAACTAGCATGTAATAACAGATAGCAAGCATTGATCACTTGCGGATTGATGACAACGATTATTCCAGAACGCGTAGACGGAAGGCTTTCTGGTTGCCGTGTCACTGGGTGTGATTTGTTGATCTCTGCAGAGAGCGAGTCTCACAGCTGGAGGCCTGTGTCGAGAGCTCAATACACTAAAGTTCCAATGCAGAACGTAGTCTGATGGCACGGAGTTGCGTGCTTCTAGGTGCTGTGCTCTGACTAGGCTGAGTTTTCAACTGATGATGACAGGATTAGGGGCCGCCTCGTATAACTCTATCCAGGCACCACCTTGCAACGGTACGCGCGGGTAAGGATACTTCCGCAACGAGCATCTGAAATTGGCCCCAGCAAACTGGCTCACACGCTAGCTCGTCAGAACAGGGCGAGATGGTGGGACGGCAAATTTTGCCGTGACAAGATTCCCTGTCTTACGTCTGGTCTTGAACGCGTTTTCTTTTTCTTATTATGAGGGGGACCTGGTTTGCGGCTAACTACTCAGCACTTCACATCTGCTTATTATCTTGTTTGGTGTCTCAGCACGTTCATTCATCTCAGCCCATCGATGCTCGAAAAACTCGAGAATGTGCTTCTCCCGATAAGTCTTTTAAGCTTAAATATAAGCAAAAAGCATTGGTGCGAGACTCAATACTGGCATTGAGATGTACTTGGTGAGCTAAAGCAGACGTCCCAGTCCCTGAATAAACGGAAATCGTAGAACTTGGGCCATCATGGTTGTTGACCACCTATCGTGCCCCTATTGGACACACGTATCCCATTCCTCATTCCTGAATACGTTGGTCATAGAGCTCCGCCTGTCAACTCACCCAGGTCCCCTGAGACGTCATCTCGGACAACCCGTTTTCGGACTCTGCTGGGTAGGGTCAGCGAACATCAGCCCTGGACCTCCTACGTGCATGAGTCGTGGCCCCGGTGCCCCTGTCAACCACGGGGCGTCCCGAGCGCCTGGGTGTTTTGCAACACTTTCGCGAACTATCGCAGAGTATCTTACCTTCTTTTGGTTTTTCCGTTTGACCCTTCAATCACGCAGAAAGCTGGAATTCATCATCTGGGGAAATTCTCGAATGAGCTTGAAAGCCCCGGGATCCAGTCGTTTGACTCGGATTGCGCGTTCAAATTTGCCCAGAAATACTTGCCTTTTTTTTGGGACTCTTTGGGAATGTCAGGTCAGGAGCCAGTGGCAACATCTTTGTCAGTAATCAGGGGCCGCTTCATTCGCTTGCAGGTGCCATCGGTGCTGCCAAGAGGCCTGTTGTATTAACATTCTCCATATCGAGGTCTGGGGGTTCCATCCCGGCGTCGTACCCACACCGCGACGGAGCCACGCCGGGTCTTTAAAAGGTTTATCGGTTTCCCTGCGTTATTCCTTCCAGGCCATGACCTTGTGACCCGATCTTCGACGATCCCGCCCTTGTCTCTGCTGTGTGCCCACCAGCCATGTGTTGAGGAATCAACTAAATGCAAGGTCTCACAACACCCGGGATCAACAACATTGCCCAGGAAGACAAGATGCCCACTTCATTGCGGAGGGTGGAAGGTGCGAATACAAACGTGTTCTCCACATTAGTACCGAAAAAGCTAACGTATTCGCAGCGGATATACCATCCTCGACCGAGGAGTACGACTTCAGCGAAGACATTGCGATCCTCAGGAAGAACACGGAAGATGGCTAGTTCCGCGGCCTGCCCGCAACTAGAAAGACGCGGTGGAAAATACTCGGCAAGGTACTCACACGATAGGTATCGTGATGCCTTCAGCATCGCCCGTTCCTAGCGCGGCATATAACTAACGTCAGCTCCGGAGCAACCTTATTCCGGGGGTCGTTCCTCTAACCGTAGTTATAAGTAACTACGTTATAGCTACTCTTATTATAATAAATTAAGCTCTTTAGTAACTATAAATATAACCCTATAGGATATTTCTTAATAGTTATAAGCCTAGCTCTAACTAGACCCCTAATTACTATTTTAAAATAAGCTTTTACTACTAAAAGTATTTATTAAAACTTCCTCTCTCCTATTCCTTCTTTCCTCCTTATTATATACTATTTTCTATTATTATAAACCCTCTATTTCTAAATAACCTTAATTATAATATCTTCTATTACTATTACTATAATATTATATTAGCTAATTATATATAGGGACTTCGCTACTTAGTATATTATAATCTAAGCTAAAGCCTAAGCTATTAGAATTTAGAAATATATTAACCTAGATAACTCTAAGGGACCTTTATACCTAGGTTAGATTTTATTAGAAACTCTAACTCTTAACTTATATATTATTAAATAAAACTAAGATATTAATACCTAGTACCTATAAGAGAAGAGCGCTTATAATTAATATATCGCTCTACTTAACTAGGAGGCTCTAGAAGAGGCTACTTCTAATACTACTTCTAGGACTACTTCTAAATCTACTACTAGGATATAGATAAATAAATTATACCCCTTTTAGCCTCTAACTACCCTAGTTATAATTAATAAGAATACTATAGGTATATAGGAATAATACCTAGAGCACTTTTATTTGCTCGCTATATAAGAATCTAAGTAAACCTATAAGGACTAGGAGTTTAAATAGATTAACTATCTAATTATAGAGATTATTACTTATAATATTATTATATCTATATATATAGAACTTCTCGCTAAAGGGGATATAACCCTATATAGCCTTATTATTAATCTTAAATATTATTATACTCTAAGCGAGGCTAGTACCCTTATTATTATTTAAGAAGAGTATATCTAAATCCTAGGAAAAGTAAATAGGAGTATTAATCCTAACGCTTAGATTAAGGACTTTAGGGGCGTCTACTTCTATATTACTTAGCTTAAGCTTCCTAAAGTAAGTAATACCCTTATTTTAAAAACTTTTCTTTAAGTAGTAAGTCGTCGCTTTATATTAACTTAGATTAATATAGAAATTATAAATATTCTTAAATAGGAGCGAGTAGGGATACTAATCTCTAATATAAGCTAATATATTAATATATTTAAGGACCTCTTATATAAAGATATACTCTACTTAAGGTTATAAGAATAAAGCATAGGGGTCTTTATAATACTAGCTAGCTATATAAATAAGGCTAACTTATCGAGCGTTCATATAACTAGTAATATATCTAGTAGTAAATAGTACCTATATAGGTTAAGCTATTAATAGCTAAGTATTAATTATAACCGCTTAGAAGCTATTATAACTAGATATTACTAAAAAGGCCCCTATATATTAGTAATAGATATATAAGTAGCTTAGATCTATAACTAGTTAAATAGTAACCTATGCTTTACTAATCTTTATAGGGAACTTATTTATAAGAGCTAGCTATATATTATACCTTATAAGGGTAAAACTACTAAAATAATAAGGGGGGTAATAAGGGTTTATCTAAGATATCTAATATAGCCCTAAGCTACCCTATTAATATAATAGTAGTTACTTTCTATATAGCCCTCTTAAATAAAGTTAGGGATAATATAGTTAACTTAGATAGAGAGTACCTAAGTATCTTTATAACCCCCTACTTAAGACCTTATATATTATATAAGTTTATAGTCCTAGATAATTATAGAGGAATATACCTTATAAATAATAAGTCCCTACTTATCCCCTCTTTAATTAGATATTATAAAAGAGAATAAGTTAATTCTAGAATAGCTTTATACCTAATTATTATAAAAGGTATATAGATTATTAAGAATACTCTTAATAGCTTTAAAAGTATAAATATAGAGGACCTTATGCTTTATAATATAGGATATATAGATAGCTTTTATATTAATATTATCTCTAATATATTACTTTAGAAAATAGGTATTTAGTATTTAGGGTATAACTATATACTTCGCTTTAGAACCTATAAGAATAGTATTAGAATTAAGAAACTTATTAGGAAAGCAAACCTTACCTTCCTTAAATATAAGCCTTATTCCTTATACTCTATTCCTAAGTAGATTCCCCGAAGTATTAATATTATTATTAATAATATAAATTATATACTTATAATATATAAGTATACCTCTTTTATATTACTACTAGACTAGAGCAATAATATAATACTTTAGTACCTTAAAAGCAGGTACCTTAGCCCTAAGGCTCTAGAGTAGCTAGTATACGCTACTTAGGGGGTAAGGATTAAAGGCCCGACGAGCCTATAGTACTAATACTATATAGTTATATATACTAAATAAGTAATTTCAAGACGAATATTAGAAGATAAAGTAATACGCCCTTATTATAGAATTATATAGGATCTCTTTAACTACTCTAAAGGCTTTAACTAGAACTAATAGCTCCTTATTATTAAGGATAAGTATATTAGTTAGCTCTTTATATTTCTATATATTAATAAGACCTATAGTAGCGTTATACTTACTCTATATACTTTTAAGTATTAGGTATATTAATAAAAGGGACTTTCTATTTATAAGATTAGATAAGACGTCGAGAGGTTAGTAATTTTACTTATAAGCTATATAGGATATAAGGATTAGACCTATATAGAAGGAATAGAGGTTAAAATAACCCCTCTATATATAAAGGAACTAAATAATAGAGGGGAACGGGCTAGTTAAGAAGTTATAACTTAAATAATTAAGATACTTGCTATAGCTAGCTTACTTATAAAACTATAGGCTAAGATAGTATTAATAGTAATAATACTTTATAATATAAGCCTACTTAAACGCTACGACTAGTATTTACTACTATAAATTGAAGAGGAATAGTTCCGCTAGTACTTTTACTAGTAGTAACCTAATAATAGAGCAGCCCTAACCTATAACCTTCGCCCTTACTAGGGATATATATATACCTATAGCTACTATATATACCCCCTTAAGAGGGAATAAGAGAGAGGAATTAATAAGAGAGACTTTAAGGTAGTACTATAGGGATATATTAGATACCTAGTAGGATACGTTCTAAACGCCTATAACCTATATAGGGTCTAGATCCCCGTATAATAAATAGTTATTATTATATAGAATATAACGTTTAATAAATAGACTTTCTATATAAAAGATAAGGTAAAAGAGGCTATTCTAGAAGATATTATCTATAAGATAGTAGAAGAGATTAAAGAGCTTATATTATAAGTCGACTTTAAACTTTAGATCCTAGGTATTATAGATAAGGATAAAGCTATATTAATACTTATAACTAAATAGTTACCTATACTAACCCTTATTCCTATAACTAAGTCTCTAAATAGAAGAATCCTAAAACTTCTAAAGAGATAAGTAAGTTAGAAGGGGGGGTAGCTATTATCCCCTAATCCTATACTAGAGCTAGATAAAAGCCTAGCTCTAATAGATAGAGTAGTAAGTATAATATATATATTAGAAATAAATTATATATATAATACTATTAGAGAAGTTAATTCTAAAGGGGAATAGATCGAGAACTATATTATAATTAAACTACTCCCTACTTTATAATATATTTCTAAAGTAGGTAAGAGTAATAAGAATAAACCTTTAGATAGTAAGCCCTTAAATCTACTAGTATAGCTATATTAGGATAGAGAGGAGAGGGATAATACTAAATAGAGGTCTAATTAGGTATATAACTAAGAGGGCTATAGCTAAACTTATTAAAGCTAATAACTACGTAATCTACTACCTAGTAACTTATAACTAGGAATAGTATAAAGCGAATCCCGCTTTAGTTACTAGTTTTTACTCTAATATTAAATAGAGCAGGAGCAGGTATTTAGCTTCTTTAAGATTTTTATACCTAATTAGTAGAAAGCCTTTTTAAAAGCTAATATAAGGTACTATACGCTCTATAGCTATATTTATACCGCTATTTATAGCATAAAACCCGCTCATATAACTATAATAATCTATAAATATCTTATTACTAATAACCTTACTAAGCTACCTCGCTTATAAAAGGAACTTTTAAACCTCCTATAAGCGCTCTAAACTCGCTTTAAAGAAGTAGCTAAGGTTAAGATAGGTAAATTATAGTAAATAGATATATAGCGCGTTATTAATTAAGAGATAATAATAAAAAGACTAATCCCTTTAAAGTAGGTATTTACCTATAAATTTAATAAGGATAATATCCTTAACTAATATAAAGCAAGGATCTATATTCGAGGTAATTAGTAAGAGAAGTCGCCCCTTAAATAGACTTATATAGTAACCCTCGCTACTTATACCTTTAGGGTAGTAATAGTAATTACTATATAACTTAACCTTAAAGTTAAATAATTTAATATTATTAACGCGTTCCTAAATACCTCTTAGGATCTAAATAAAGACCTAATTATTTATAAGTTACTAGATAGCTTTAAGTAGCCTAGGAAGTATATTAAACTACGCTACGCGCTCTATAAGCTAAGGGATATATTACTACTCTAGTATAAGGAGTTCTCCTTAACCTTTTAGTATTTAGGCCTTATACTTACGAGCGAAGACCTATATCTCTTCTAGTTAACTAAGAAGAGGGTCCTTATTATCTTCTATATAAATAACTTCCTTATTCTATTTTATAAGAACTATAAAAAAGTAATATAAAAAGTAATTACTAGCCTAAAAGAAGCGTATAAGTTAAAAGAATAAGGCCTAGTTAAGTATTATCTTAGAATTAGGGTTATTTATAACTAAGCTATATAAAAGATATACCTTTCCTATAACTAATATATTAAGCGGGTTATAAAGAAGTTCGATTTACTTAACTTAAGAGCGCTAGTAACCCCCCTTCTAAACCTACTACTCCTAAAGAGTAAAATAATAGTAATACTATTAGAGGTAAAGAGTTTCTAAGAAAAGATTAGCTCTATACTCTATATTACTATTATAATCTAACCTAATATCGCTTTTATATATTCTTTATTCTTAAGATTCCTAATAAATCCCGCTCCTTATTACTATACTACTACTAACTAGGTTATATAATACTTATATTATACTTATTACCTCGTAATACGCTTTAGTCACTTAGGGGGTAGATAGGTATTACTAATTATAAGTAACGCTTTGTTTATAAATAATAAGGAGATATAGAAGTCGTCTTAAGGGTATATAATCTCGCTCTTTAGAGGACTAATTTAATAGAAGGCTACTTAATAAGCTATAGTTATAATATTAATAATAGAAGCAGAGCTTCTAAGCCTTAAATATATAGCTAAGGAGACTATTACTCTTTAGAAGCTATTTAGGGATATCGCTCTTAAACTTAGTAATATCTAGAAGATTTATTATAATAACTAATAGATAATTCGTCTTATAGTAAGTAAAAAGGAGTAGATCTTACCTAAGCTATAGTATATTAATATTTAAAATATATAGCTATAATAAGAATACGCTAGAGGATTATTTAGTATAGTATATATACTAATATATAATATACTAACTAATAGTCTTATAAAGGTTCTTAACTATAAGAAATTTAAAAAGTTCTATTCGCTCCTTAATCTATAGGATATATAAAGAATAATTATAATTAACGAGGGACGCTCTAGATAAGTATAGGAGGGCTAGTAGTACCTAATTCTTAATTAATTTATAGCTTACTTACTAGGGAGCTTAAAGTCGCTCCTATAGGAATAGAAGAATATAATATACCCTAAAGAGCCGCCCTAAAACGCTAATTTTCTACTACTTAACCTTAGAGGATTTACTTATACTAATCTATTAGGATATTATATAAAGGTAGTAATACCTCTAGTAAATATATACTAATAAGACTATTAACTATATAGTATATTATAATAGCTATATCGCTAGTAAGTAGATAAGGTATAGGTATACCTGCGCTAACTACTAGGGTTCTAAATAGAACTAGGGCGGGAGATAGAGCGATAACGCTATATATACTAGAACTACTTATTACTATAAAAGCCCTGCTTAAACCCTTATTATTACTACCCTTTTTTACTATTTTAATCTCCTCTTTTTAAGTAGTAATAGCCTTATAGAGCGTAGCTCTCTAATAAGCAAGGGTCTATATGTTATATTAGAAGATAGTTATAGAAACGAAATATATATAAAACCTTATCTTTCTAACTACTAGGTTATCTAAAGTCTTAGCTTTAATATATTAGTAGGCTATAATAGTAATAAGGGCGCTTATTTATTAATAAGGTACCTTACCCTTATAATAATAGTTATACTTACTTACTATACTAAGCGAGCACTTTCTATCTAATAAGCCTAAGAGCTTACTTAAAATATATTAAAAGTAGCGCTTATTAAATAGGAGTACTTATTCTATCTCTATACCTCTACTAGGGGAAGGAGGGCTAAAAAGGGGCTTTAAATTACCCTTATTAGTATCCTCCTCCTTATCTATCTCCTTAGGGATTATAATAATAATAAGGTTAATAATATTCTAATATATAGTTATAATAATAAAGGGATTATAACTTATTAAGAGCTATCCTCTTAAACTACTTAGGGGGGTAACCCTAGGGCCTCTTAAGCTATAAACCCTTACCCTTAGAGCTACCCCCTATAGGTTACTTCTACTTCTTTCTACTTATTATATAATATATTAATATATTATATATTAATAATAAGAAGGAATAATATATATATAACCTTATTATTACTCTCTAGGGGAGGAGGGCGCGCCCCTCTACCCCTAGCTTTACTCTTACTTTTAGTAGCGCGCGCCTTCTTAAGGGCTATAGCTTAATTAATCTTCTTTTTAGGAGGTATTTATAAATATATTAATATATTATAATAGCTTTAAGATTATTATATATTATAAGTATATGCGCGCGCGCGTAATAAGGTTATTATTAGAACTAAAGTTAGATATATATATAGTTATTATATTATATATAGGGAAGAGTTAAGAAGGTAGGAGGGTAGCTAGGTTATTTTATTTAAAATCGATATAATAATAGCTACCCTACCTAAGCTAATAAGAGACGATAGATTCTACTACTATTAGTAAGAGTTAGTAAATAAAGGGTATTATAATAATAATAGTAATAGTTATAAAAGTAGAAAACTACGACTATTTATACTTCGCCTATACCTAATATAAATAACTTTACTTTATTATCTCTTTTATTAATAGGCTTATTAATAGGTTATTTATTAATATACCGCTTTATATTTAAGTATTTTAAGGGATATTACGTAGTTAGGCGCTTTTCTAGCTATAGCTATATCTAGGGGGGTATATTATAATACCTTTAGTATTACCCGTTCCTAGCGTAGTATATAACTAATATTAGCTCCGGAGTAACCTTATTCTAGGGGTCGTTCCTCTAACCGTAGTTATAAGTAACTATGTTATAGCTACTCTCGTTATAATAGATCAAGCTCTTTAGTAACTATAAATATGGCCCTATAGGACGTTTCTTAACAATAGGCAACCATGATGGTGATAATCGTATCGATATACGTTGTGATATGGGTTTATTCGAGCAAGCCTGTAATGAATCAGACGACAAAACGACAGTACAATGCCCTCATCACCAGTCTCTCGATTGCGCTGGGTATCGCCGTGGCCAGCAGTCTCAATCATATGGTGGCCGAGCTGAGATGGTGGATCCTGAGTCGCCGGTACAGGTCAAAAAGCAAAGAGCGTTAACCTCCTTTGATTCTAGTGCTTCGTCTTAAGAAGTAAATAGCTAATAACGGTATAGGTTGAACACATTTTGGCTGCGGACAATTTGAAGCATACAGTCATCCTGGCAGTCCGTTCAAAACGCTGGACGATTCACCGACTTTGAAAGGGTTCTCAAGTAGGACTCGCAGCCATTGGTCTCTGTTATTCCACCGACACGGCAGACAAGCAAGCGTTACTGGTCCCTGGGAATGTCACCGTTGCGGATATGACGATGATCGGAACCGAAAAGGTCGTCAGGTCCAACTAAAAGGCCCCCGGTGCCCAGCAATACACCGCAAACAGGTCCGTCCCTCGACTGCATCCTGTTGAAATACGTATCGTGGCTAAGCATCTCATTTAGTTATGGCACAATCTCTCTTGCGTACGCAACTGCGGGCATGGACAAGGTACCATCCGCAAGAGCCATCTATGTCGCGAGCGATCCTCTGATGTTCTGTGACGATGTTTACTGCAAATACGTCTTCCACGAGACTTCGACCTCGTCCATGGAAGACGAATACACGAATCCGATGACGGTAGCTACGGACCGCAGCATCAACTCGACGGCCAGTTGCGCCTCATGGAGCGTGATCAGCGGGGGCGACGGCACGACAACAAACATAACGGTGGCACTCGAGGACGGAGGGACATACGACGTTGATATACCGTACCGAGGCGGCACCAACCAGTCTACCTTCATGACGAACTCCAACTTTGACTGTGGAGAGGGCTGCAGCATCGTCTCTGTCTTCGAAGCCTCCGATACCTCACCATGGTATTACAGCTGCAACGTTACTGTAGGTTCTGTTGCCAACGCTACTCGGCCCGAACACGAAGTCGGCGCGAATCTGAGCGATCTTGCCGCCGCGGGTATTGCGTTGCAGGGATATGCCGCTTCTTCGCTCGTCAACGACGCAAACATCCAGTACCAAACGTACCCCGCCGAGTCCGTCTTTGGCATGCCAGTGAATGGCGATAATGGCGCATTGCAGATGTTGCTCGCGCGCTTTGCCATAGGGGTCATTGCCATCACCGCCGAGACCAACATGGACATCATTCTAGAAGGGACCATGCCCCTCAAGGGAACCAAGCTCAACGTTTCGCATTGGAACATGATCCATCTGATTCTTATTCTCACAGCCACGCTTCAGCTCGTGTTGGGTATTGCGGCTGCGTTGGTGGCCAACAGGGTCGTTGTGCCGGAAGACGGCGCTGTGGAAGTAGCGCAGGTCATCCGAACGATGGCGATCCGGGAAAGAACGGCCAACGGAGATGTAAGTGAGAAGGGCTCGTCTCGTTTAAAGCATGGTCCCCTGTGGATTTATAGGGACTCTTTGGTGTCAAAGGATGTTGGTCTTTATGACTTACACATGGAAGAGCAACAATACCTTCCGACGGATGAGTCGGGGATGATTGAGATGAACCAGCAGCCTCCTGGGATAAGCCAGTCTGGACACTAACAAGTTGAGTCGAAAGGGCATGAAGGGATAACAGCAGTAAGGAAGCGAATACTTCACCCATTGAATAGGAATGATTGCTTCTTCCCGCGGCCTCAATGCCTTCTGTTCAAGCTGTTAATTTAATTCTTCTCTGCTCTTCTTCTACAGTCGGTTTAGTACCTGGTTGTGCAACCCAAAAGCTGCAATCGAAGCCGCTTGATCATTGTCGAATAAAGTCATATGTTGTGTTCTACCATTAGCAGAGAGATTACAAGAGGTTTTCATCTGGTTCTTAGAGCTGGCCAAAAGATCCATGGAATACAATGTTAATCATAGAGTCTCGCCACGGTCTGCCGAAATTTGGGGTCAGTATTATTGCACGAAACTTGCGCGGCCGACTGGCAGACTACATGCTTAGCGACGGTTCTTGGCTGAGATCGAAACGGGCGTGTAAGAAATCGGGCTGGCAAAATCGTTCAAGGGGATTCCGGATTTCTAAAATCATGCCTGTCGCAGTCGAAGTTGGACCCGGTCGTCGGTATTTGCGGCTTATGCGGTAATTTCAGAGTCGCACTGCGCCTAGGCGACGGTCATATCACGCAACGTCAAGTTGTTTGTCTGCCGTGGATCAAACTTAAAGTAACAAGATCCGCATCTTACCACAACACACCAAGAATTGACTAATGCGAGGTCATGAGGGTTGCAGTTTACTCTACACATTGATAATGCGGAGGGCGTGCCGCCCTCCCTCGGCATGCGGCCATCATCGGCATAATTCGGTGCCGTGTGGGCCCGGCCGATGTGAACCTGCCGATTGCGGAGGTGAAGCCACGGAGCAGCCCGGAACTTCCGACGAATTGCTGGGAAATAATTACACGGTCTGCAGATCTCCAGGGGGCTGCGACCATCTTTGGACGATTCATGTTGGGTACTTGCTTCACTCAATAACGAGGCACGCCTTAACCTTTCACCCTAAGCCCAAAAGCTAAGAATGCTCGCCACTTTCCGGTGTTTCGCATTTGGATGGCCAGCGAAGTGATTTGCCCACAAGTGACGCAGCAATGAGAGATATTTCTTAAGAGATACCACTTTATAACATCCCTGTGCCGACAGTAAGCCAATGGGAGACCAAGTTGCGCGTTACTCATCATTAAAGGAGGTTTCCGTCAATGACGAATCGTTCCAGTCGGCAAGCCGGCACCCGCGCCGAAATGCATGATTAGCTTCGGGTGAGTGAGGGGAAATGGCGCAGACAATAGCGACCACGACGAGTTTCTCTCGGCGAAGCACATTTATTTATACTAGATAAGATCCCATTTTCTAACCATCTGATCCACCTCTTCTGCACAACATCATCGAACTTGATTTTACACAAGCTTACCATCACCTCCCGAAATCGACCTGGTACGATACTCTTGTCGAAGAGCCATGCCATCTATCGCAATGGAAACATTCACAGATCTAGGTAAAGTGAAAAAAGAACGCATCCGGGTGTTCGACATTTCTGTCGTGTACGGATCCACGTCGGCGTCCCTCGATATCTGGTTCGATCGAGCGGATTATCGCATGGCCGTTCACGACAGAGTGTTTGATCTGAGAAATACCGGCGAACTTGATCTGGATAATACCAGCGAAAGGACATGCTTCTTTGACTCCCCTGTCATCGTGCACTAGTGACGAGCCTTGATGTACTAACCCGTCCAGCACCACGCTTGATCTATCAAAATGTCGACTGATAAGATCACCTTCCTCACCAACTGGTAGGAACTGGGCGCGTGAACGCGGCGAATCTGAGCTGACAACTGGTCAGGCATGCCACCCCGTATCATGCTCCCCTTTACTTGGCCCAAGCCAAGGGATACTTCAAAGATGAGGGCATCAAGGTCGCGCTATTGGAGCCCAACGACCCTAGTGTATGCCGCCGATGCCATCCCTATCATGAACGTGCATTAAAACCCACCAGGACGTCACCGAGATCATTGGGACTGGCAAAGTCGACCTCGGCTTCAAGGCCATGATTCACACTCTCGCCGTCAGTGACGCCGCCCATGTCTGTCAAACACACACCCATGCTGACCATTACTACACAGGCCAAGGCTCGCAACTTCCCGGTGCTTTCCATTGGCAGTCTCCTCGACGAGCCATTCACCGGCGTTGTCTATCTGAAAGACTCTGGAATCACTACGGACTTCCGCACTCTCAAGGGCAAGCGCATTGGCTATGTCGGCGAGTTCGGCAAGATCCAGATCGATGAGCTGACGTCGCACTACGGCATGACCCCCGACGACTACACAGCCGTGCGTTGCGGGATGAACGTCTCCAAGGCCATCATTGAGGGTACCATCGACGCCGGTATTGGACTAGAGAACGTCCAGATGGTCGAGCTTGAGGAATGGCTCACATCCCTGGGTCGTCCCAAGTCCGATGTTCAGATGCTTCGCATCGACGAGCTCGCGGAGCTGGGATGCTGCTGCTTCTGTACGATTCTCTACATTGGCAACGAATCTTTTATTTCCGAAAACCCGGAAAAGGTTCGCAAGTTTATGAAGGCGGTCAAGCGCGCCACCGACTTCGTGCTTGAGAAACCCGATGAGGCCTGGAAGGAGTACGTCAACTTCAAGCCGGTCATGGGCTCTGCGCTCAACCGCAAGATCTTCGAACGCAGCTTCGCCTACTTTTCTCGCGACTTGAAGAACGTTCAGCGTGACTGGGCCAAGGTCACCAAGTACGGCAAGAGGCTTGGTGTTCTGGATGAGAGTTTCCGGCCAAACTACACCAACGAGTTCCTCAGCTGGGACCTCGATGACGACTCTCAGGATCCCACCGGAGACCAGAAGAGAATGGTTGAGCTCCAAAGCGACGTCGCCTGCAGAGGCGGTTTCCGTCGCCTGAATCTTCAGAGCTCTGCAGTGACGGCTTGAGAGGTACTGGTTCTGATAAGAAAGTGTGGAGAAAGGCTCGTCGACCATGTGGTGTCATTCATTCTCACCCAGGCCGACCATGCTCAGGACTTCTGTCATTTGCGACATAGATACTCACATTCTTTACATAAAAAACAAGAAAACCTGTTCCTGAGAAAGAAGAGGCTTTTCAAGTGTCGACTGATTTGAGTTCCCATAGGTAGATACGTGAACTAACACTGGATTCACCCTGTTAGTAACCAAATGTCGCAGACTTATATGCGACGCCTGGGCTTCAACATTAGTGACATTGAGTTCTCGCTGAGACCAGACAACTCGCTGAAAGCCACAATGCCGAGTCGGCATGGAAGATACGAACGTTCAATCGTAGGTTACACCATTGAATGGGAGATGATCTACTTCTCTTGAGTTTAAGTTTTCGCAAATACTTCTGATGCTCATTCGATTTAAGATCAAACTGTTGCTTGTACTGAATAAAGTTCGACTGCCCATGATTCACGATGACATCTGAGATACTGTAGTGGTACGCACTGCGATTCGAGCCCGTCTTGGCAACAGGACCAAGGCCCAGACAAGAACACTCGGTGGCAGCGATTTCACAACGCAGGTTCGACCACTTTTTCGACGGATGCATCATTTGACGTTTCCATAAGCCCCTTATCAAAGCTTCAAATAGGGTTAATTCCTAAAACCGCGCCATATTGACCTTTTTTGCAGCGAATTTATGAGGCCCGTCGGCATGTTCATGCTCCTAGGGGTCATCAAGGTAAGAATCACTAATAACATATAATGGCAGAAAAGCTTTCCAGCCTTTAGCACATGTGATAGATAGGCTTACATACTAATGGTTGTGAGTCCTCCCCCCCCCCGCCCCCTTTTTGTTTTCCAGACCTCGAACAATCGGATACGGGTGGCCGCGGAAATGGAGAAGGTTGGACTCCTCGACGCATGCATCATTTGGCACAGTGTCGACGCAAAGCCATTCGTCGAAATAGCTACCCCGAAGTGAACAGAATACTTGTGGGTATCTATGACTCAAACTGGGCTAGTTTGGTGCATCAGCTCTTGTCAGCCAATACTTGTCTGTAGAGTGCGAGCCGCAGCCACTGCTAACCTCTTGTTGTGGCTATCATGACTAACGCAACTTGCAATCGTGGGAGTCCGTATATACAAGCTAAGGTTCGCTAATTGACTCCCTAACAGAAGTCTATATCAAGCCTTTCTTTCATTCAACGAGGTGCAATTACACAAACCCTCTTTGTCCTAACTGTGGCCGCGTACTAGGGTCCGTAGTCCAGCGGTGTTCTAATAGACCAAGAGGCAGTTCCCAACCACCCAGCAGCCACCAAGGAAATACACACGAAGCTATGGCTGACTCCGCCTGTGAACCCTGCGTAAATCGTGTTTCCGGCTACTCCACCAGTTCAAAATAACGCTCTTATCATTCAAATCACGGTAGGAAATCATGCCGCGAGAAGCAATGAATCAAACCTGAACTCACATTAAGCCAGAAATTAAGTGGCAGTAGCTGACGGCAGTCAGCCCTATTGTGGAAAGTCACCAGTGGGAATGTCTCGTTACTGGAGGGACTGTTGAGACGTGAAGGACTTTCTGGGCGTTATCGTTGCTGGAAGCCAAGGCCAGCCCTTTTCCATTATTCATGACTTTTATTTCCGACGATCCAATACATAGACATCAGGCAATCTACAAGGAGCTAGCACCGACACCTCAAGGCACTTTGGTGCCACCCTCTTCCAGCATGTGCTCCTCCGGAGTGTTTTCCCCATGTCCCGCCCTCTCAAGCCGCTGCCCGTCGTCGTAAAGTGGCGGGTTTAGAAGGTCAGAAAAGGAGGGTAGCGGCCCCTTATCAAATCCCCGTAATTTGGTGTACGCAGTGGCTACCGGGGCGTCCACCCCCTTGCTCCTTTGCATCCAGTAGACATTACCCTTTTTAGCTATCTCATGAATGGGTCGTTCGAGACCACGATCGATCTCGTTTCGAGTTTGCTCGCCGCAGTTGTCAAGAAACACATCATAACAAATGAACGCATGCGACCGGTCGAGTAGTTCCACGACATTCAACTGTTTGCTGGCGAGATCGGGCGCTTGTCCGATGTGTTCCTGCATAGTATTGCAGAAAGTATTGACCAGGTTTTCAGCCCAAGCGATGACCGCATTGGAATGTCGAGAATCGATGGTGAACTTTGCGCTGTAGAGACATCTCACGGTAGAATCTGTCTCTAGTGCCGTGCTAGTTTCGGCATTAATGATGACTTCTGCGGTAGAGGCGTAATGTTTTGAAAGATTGGAGTTGCAAGACCTGCAAGGAGCTTCCACATGGGTTGTGCCACAAGCTCTGCTGACGAATCCTTGGCGCTGTTGAGGTCGGTACGCTTCACTCCTAGTTCCAAGGCAGCAGCCGGCGGCGGGATTGGCGGATACCATCCGGCCGCCGGATTCCCCTGATTTCAGCTAGGCGGAGAGAGACACCTTTTGTTTGGCATAGCGCGCGCAAAACCCAAGCGTCTTGACCAACCGAGAATGTGGCTGCACCTGGCTAAGGTACTTGCTGACTGGGACTCGCAAATCTAGGCCCACAAAACGATTGGCGAATTTGAGGCCAAAGTTGGGAAAGCCAATCATTTCTAGCCGCCCCCGTTTTTTGCCGCCTAATGTGTTTTAGCTCGAGGTTGGCCCGGCGCGAACAGCAATACAAAACATGTCCCTCCTTCACACCACAACACCGTCATCCATCATGAGACGAGTCACCAAGCCGCGGGTTCACCGCCGTCATCCCAGGAAATCCAACTCCTTGGGAGCAACGCTGCTGGACGCTGTTGCGGCTCGAAGAACAGGTCTGCCTCAACGATGCCAGTGCTGTTGGGAAGATATGCTGATGTGCCTAGTAGAACTTCCAACAACTCGCGAAGATCGGTCTCTAGTGGGAGATCTCGCGGAAGACACGACAGCATTGCAATCTAGGAAACGGCAATGCGACGCGGCATCTATCAGCGATTCATCACGTAGTAAGAGAGCGCGACTGACGCGGACGGAACCGCAAGCGTGTAAGTATTTTACAATGACTTTAACTGGATCTAACTTGCTAATTATCCCCGAAGCAGATGCCGGGAGCGTTACACTACCGCCGAAACGAGCAGAATCACGACAGACAGGTGTACGACAATCCAGAATCGAGAACGAGGAGAAGCATTCTGTAGTTTCGGTGCATGAGCCTACTGCGAAGGAATCGAATCAAGTATTTCCAAGTACGCTATCAGGGGAGCGTCAGATCGGCAGCGACGACGGTGAAAACGAATACAAGCCGAAGCGGAAGCCATTAACGCGGGAAAACCTAGCCCTGTTCACCAGTATGGGGAAGAAAGCGAAAAAGGCATCGGCATCCGTTCTCGCTGAGTCCACGACCGAGTCGAGAACAACAACAAAGACCACCTCGACAACCACGTCGGGTTTTGCCGACCAGGCCCGAAGAAATGGTATCCTTCACCCACTTCACTCCAAACCTCCTGCGAACCTTGAGGATATCCGTGAGCGGCATGCCAGATCCCGAGCTACCGCCTCTCCTCCGGAATCAAGCTATAGAAACTATGTCAACAAGGTCGGAAAAGCCGCCAACGAAACGACCATGGTTGTTGAGATGAGCGGTCACATGTTGAAGAGTTATGACGACGACGAGGGTTACATCCGAGCGTTCAACCAGGCATTCACGAACTTTCCGAAAGACGTTGGCTTCAATAATTCCCTTTCTGCTCCGCAGCCCGACTTTGTTGAGGGGCTTGAAATAGAAGAATTCCGCCCGTTTCCTGTAGATGATCATATCGACGGATCCATCCTTTATAAAGATGACCCTTTTTCTATAACATTGCCGCATATAGCCGGGGAATGGAAGGGTCGAGGAAAGGATATGGAAGAAGCGCGGCTCCAAGCACGTTATGTTGGGGCTGCTCTTGTTTTTGCCAGGAATCAGGCTCTTGCATATCTCGGAAAATCCGACCCCCCGGGCCATGCTAAGGTCACGACATTTGCTACAGATAGCATCACTGTTAACTCCTATGCACACTATGCAGTGCCATCCGAGGATAACATGATTCAATACCATACATATCAGCACGAATCGGCAAACGTGAAGGACTCTCATGAAGGACACAAGAACGGCAGAAGAGGCATGAGGAACGACCAAGACGATGCGAGGGCTCAGTCACGCATACTTAGGGATCAGTTGAAAGCGCACTGGAAGCAGCGCCAAGGTGGAGCTTCTGTCTCTGTTTCTGTTCCTGACGATCCTCTCGATCAAGTGAACGGAGGTCAATACGAAGATGGTTACGAGATGGTCGAGCTTCCCTGTCAACCCACACCCACGACGTCTTCCATCGCCCTTGAAGCAACTGGTACTTCGTCGAAATCGCTCCCATCTTCTCACGAATCTTTCCCTGGTAGCAGCGTTCAGAAGCGAAAGGCTTCGTCGCCGTCAGCATCGTCCAGTGAAGTCTCTAGGCACAAACACAAGAGCTGCTGAAGATGGGATGCAAATAGCTGCCGTCAGTACCACCAACACTCTAATGGAGGGATTACTTGGAAGGATGATAGCCATTAAGGGCGTTTGCCAAAGCATGGCTTTGCGCGAAGCAGAGTCTGATAAATTGAAGCGATGTTGGAGTGTCCCATTTGATGACTCCTTTGTTCGAGTGACCTTCTCCGTGACGATCATTCTGAGATCTTGAGCGGCCTGAACGCCGCCGAGGTCTGAATGGAGAATGGCCAATTTGCGAACCCGACAGTACCTTTCGGGACCACCACAGGCATTTGTGGAGTGTTGCCATAACAGCGCACTTCACCACCCGACTCCCAAACAAGTCGGCGAGTAAACCCCGCCAGACAGTGAGATGACTTGCTATTTTGAGCTCATTCCGCCGCAGAGTTTCATCTTACAGGAAAGCAACAATTCACTTCCAGGCGAGGGCTCAACAATAGTGGGCATGACGTCTTGCGGTCACCGTGACCGAACCGAAATTGCCTTTTACTGCATATGCCAAGGTATACTTTCCTGGGGTATATCAAGCCCAGTGGGCGCTTCTCTTGTCAGTCCTGCGTCGCTTTTTAGTGCGGGCGACTGCAATTAGCACACATGGCTCGAAAGAGGTCGTGAATACAGGAAGTTGTATCTTGTGTAGCACCGGCTAGTTCCGCTCAAAGATTATAGGTCGAAAAGGTTGTTAAGAGCTGATGGGCAGAGAAATGGGTCACTATTTCCACGTTGATTGTAGTTACCGAGGCTATTTTATTATTCCTAAGAAAAGTTGTGTTGGTATTGTCAGTGGATGATGACATTGCTCGGGCGGCATCTCCCCAAATGACTCCCCTCAGGTAGGCGTTTGTAGGGCTCGACGCAAGCGTTATGGGTGGACACGCGAGAAGCCTTTAGTGGACTTAGTCGTTCGCCGCGAGTGTCCGCCAGGGTCGGTCCACGTCTTCACCCACATTGAGAGGTGCAATTCCGTCATGATCGTTCCGGGAGTGGACATCGTGCTGCGGATCTCCGCCAATCATGGCATCGATCTCAGCAAACCGCAATTGCAACTGTGGTTCGGCGATCGGTATGCTCTTGTCCGCCCATGGTCGATTTCAGACAAGGTATTCCTTGCCTGTGCAAGCGCCGATCTGTACTTCTGACATACAGACTGATACCCCCACACATGGGGCATTAGCTCAGATGCGGTCAGGGCGCGAGACCTGATTGGCTCGTGCTGGTGGGTCGCGCAGACGAGACGGAGCAATCACAATTTAGCAGTCTCCACCACGGCACATGTGTTCCAACTCAAAGAGAATTTTGAAGGCTTCTTTACATGTTTGATGATACCAACGAGCCACTTTCATCCTAACAGAAACCAGAATCTCTTAGCAATTCTAACCAAATAAATTCCCAAGTTTCTCTACATAGCAACTGTCTACGCTTGAGGAGCGCTTCCGCAAATGCAACCCAGCCAACAGCCCGTCAGTCTTTGAAGGTAGATTAGTGTTCTGCAGTGGTTGCCAATTACGGGAGTTTTACTATGGCGCTGTCTGCCGCGGAAAACCGTAAATAAAGTAAGAACACGTCTATCCTAGGAAATAGCTGGATACATCAGCTGCATGGCTAATGGCTTTTGCAATCTGGTCCCGGGAGAGTATCGTGTTGTGGTGTTTTACCACGGGCAACTCTGTTCCCGCCCCGCACTGCCCCGCTTCCCGCGGTAAACTCGACCGTGTTAAACGGTGCTATCACGAAGATAAATAACCTCGGCGAACGAATGTGAATGCCAATCTCAAGTTTATCAGGTCATTCATTATATTCTTCCATCAACATCCTGAGGCTGCATCAAGTATACCCTTCAACATGACCACCGAAAGTACCACGGCCTTCTGGGCCAAGACAGACAAGTATTTGATGTCAACGGGCGTTCCTTACTCTCCCATCATCATCACCAAGGCCAAGGGAACTAAATTGTACGATGCGGAGGGTCGTCAAATCTTGGACTTTACTTCCGGGCAGATGAGCTCCCTCCTGGGACATTCGCATCCCGAGATCGTCCAGGTCGTGCAGAAGTACGTAGCTGAACTCGACCATCTGCTGAGCAACATGATCACGCAGCCAGTCGCAGATCTCGCCGAGAGACTGGGCAAGCTACTCCCCGCCCCTCTTGAAAAGGTACATTCATTCACTCTTCAGCGTCCCTTCTCGATAACCAATCCGAATGCAGTCCTTTTTCCTGAACACTGGCTCCGAAACCACGGAGGCTGCGATCAAGATGGCCAAGCTGCACACCGGCAAGTTCGAGATCGTTGCCATGTCTGCTAGTTATCACGGTCTTACCCAGGGGTCCGGCTCCGCTACATACTCCACCGGTCGCAAGAACGGCGGCCCCGCCATGCCCGGCCAACTCGCTTTCCCGGCCCCCTACGCCTACCGCTCAATCTTCCGGAAGCCCGACGGCTCTTATGACTGGGAGACGGAGATGGACTTTGGCTGGTCCATGATCGACAGGCAGAGCGTCGGATCCTTGGCCGCTTTCATCATGGAGCCCATACTCTCTACCGGAGGCATCCTGGACCTTCCAAAGGGCTACCTCAAGCGCCTCGGCGAGGAGTGCAAGAAGCGCGGTATGCTTTTCATCCTCGACGAGGCCCAGACAGGCGTGGGCCGAACGGGGCAGATGTTTGCGTTCGAACACGACAACGCCGTCCCCGACATTCTCTGCTTGTCAAAGACCCTTGGTTGCGGCCTGCCCCTGGCCTCCGTCAGCACCACCGCCGAGGTCGCGCAAGGTTGCAAGGACGCTGGTTTCCTTTGGCTGACAACGCATCTCAACGACCCTCTCACGGCCGCAGTTGGCAACAAGGTCCTGGAGATCGTCGTGCGGGACGACATCTGCCAAAAGGCGACCGAGCGCGGCGAGCAGCTCCGCGCGGGTCTGTTGAAGCTGCAAGAGAAGTACTGGTGCATCGGCGACGTGCGCGGACGCGGTCTCCTGCAGGGTATCGAGATCATCTCAGACGCGAAGACGAAGGCACCGGGTTCCGATCTGGGCCAAGCCGTGTCTGACAGAGCGATGGCTTTGGGCTTGTCGTGCAATGTGGTAAACCTGCCCGGCATGGGCGGTGTTTTCCGTTTGGCGCCCGCGGTGACTGTTAGCGCTGAGGAGATCGAAGAGGGGTTGAGAATATTGGACGAGGCATTCGGCTACGTGCTGCGCCAGCGTGAGAAGGCCGCGGCTGCTGTATGATTATTCGGGGACATAGTTTTGGTTGGGAGAAGCAAAAGCCAAAAAAAAAAACCCCCGAAAAGTAAAGTATAGATCAAAGGCATCCATTTAGACAGTTGGTTTCATGAGCATTGATCACAGTCAGAAATCTGAGGAGATTCTCGGCCACTAGGTCGCACAGTTGGTAGGCGGATTCATTGCTCGCGTGTGTTTGTGGAGATGCCGCCTCTCAAAGCTCTTGAAACCCCCACATCCACTCCTGCAAGATCTCAGACCAGAAAGTCAGAATCTTGCAAAGAAGCCAAGTAACTCAATGTAAGAAATGTGGTACAGAGTCTGTATAAATCCATGAATACTTAACAATGGGCCCGCCAGATTTGGCCAGGCCGTTGAAGTGGGACCGCTCAAATTGTAGGGCTTTACAGCCCTAAACAGGATATAGTATGCCTTTCCTGCGAGATCGTTAACAATAACCAGCGGCGGACATAGCTCAGTTGGGAGAGCGTCAGACTGAAGTCAAACTTCATTCAATCTATCTGAAGGTCGTGTGTTCAATCCACACTGGCCGCAGGGTACTTTTTGTCCAAATGGCGTACTAACAACTCGAGTTTCTTTCCGGCCTCCTCATCCACTTAGTATCTTCGCACTCATTTGCCTCCCTCACATGCCATTATATTACATTGTAATGCTAGGTTAAGGGGGCTTGGTGATAAGTGTGCGTGAGGTTTAAGCTTGTCTGTGACATCGCTCAGTATGGTGTCTCATTCCCGCTCTCCTCTTTGAGATTTACCTACCAGGAATTATAGGAAATCATGTACTTATGAAGTGATTGACCACTGAAGATCACCACTGTTTCTCATCTTCAGAACCGACGTGAGTCGGATACTAATTGAATGTCTTTTGTGGGTTTGTTTATTTCGCTTTCGAGCCCCTTGGCATGACCTATCGATACAACCCTTTAAATACTCAGATCATGATCTTGCCTTGCCGCCACTACCACAAATGTCGATCCACCTCTCCGTTTCCTTTTGCAGGATACTCAACCCATCCTCTACGAGTTGCGTGAAAGGCTTATTCACATTGTGCTTGAGATGAACGTTCCAGGGCTCGAGAAGAAGCTTGTTGACGTTCAACTTGATGGCGCCATTCTCGATGCATCTCTTCATGATCTCCGGGGTAAAGTCGTTCGTCCCATGTAGTGCCATCAAGACACGGTTGTCAATCTGTTTGTTGACGTTGGCAAGTCTCTCGTAATCAAGTTGCGGGCCTCTAGGGCCGTAGTCTCCGTGGATGTTGCCAATGCTCGGTGCCAACAGGTCGATTTCGGCATTGATGAAGTCCTCGACCTCTTCGGGACTCGTGAAAAGAGCTACGCGGATTAGCCACTCACCGAAACGAATGTGTGATGACGATTTGGAAACATACCTTCCAAGTCTCCAGTGTCTGCGATTCCGTCTTCTCCGCCGTTGATGCGCCCGCTCTCCGCCTCGACCGCGATACCATGCTCGTGGCAGACCCTGGTAAGAACTTTGGTCTTGGCCAAGTTGTCTTCGTGGTCGTGGTGGCTCATGTCGACCATGATGGAATCAAAGGGCAGCGTTGCTGCGATTTCTCTGATCTGGTCCTCATTTTGGGCGTGGTCAAGGTGCAGCGCGATCGGGACGGAGGACGTCTTGATGGCCGCAGCCACAGCCCACGCCAAGGTAGGGAGCTGTGTCACAGCGGACGGGAACAGGAGGATAAGAATCGGCGACTTCTTGGCCTCGGCTGCTCTCACGACGGCGGTAAGGTGTTCGATATTGTATCTGATCCCCTGTAAGAAAGTCCTCGGGTTCCCGGTCTCGGGATTGGGGCTGGCTTACACGACTACGCCGAGCACACCGTACTTGCCCTTGGTAGCTGCGTCGAGGATGCGCAAGGTGCGGTTTTGAGTCTTTTTCTCTGACCAAGACGACATGTTGGCGAAATTGATTTGGTTGACAGGAACATGCGACGAGACTCACAGACTGTTACCTGTACAATGGCAAGGAATCCGAGCGAGCAGGGCATAAAGGCCTCTTAAAAAGCCGATGCCACTGAGGTGGGGGACAATTGAGGTACGTACCTCGCATCGAGGCCCCCTCTAATACCTCATGGATGATTTGTTGGTGCCTCGAGGCGTGATTCATCTACTGGCCAAATCATCGTTTCATTAGCTCGAGCACATTTGGAAAGCTCGGCGTTCTCACCGATTGGGAAACGGGTGCTCGGAGATCAAGCCGAAGTCTGCGAATAGTCCATGGCAAGTTCCCTCGATACGTGCAGATAAATTGTGAAGGACCGCAAAAAATAGGAGGTCGTTCTGACTTGATTTTTGAATCCAGGTACCAACTTAAATTTTGCAAACTCACGGTATATTCTGCGCTCATATGTCACCAGCGTTGGGAGTCCACCATGTTTACTAGTTTACTGAGCTGAATCCCACAGCACAATGCAATGCGCAGGCATCTTGGCAGTCTTTCAGAACTGCCACTATTCTTGTTTTCATTTTCTTCCCTGTAGAACCTCGTTAGCTCGCCTTCCATTTTATTCTCGTGGGTATGGATTCTACTTGAATCACTGCGAGAAGTAGGGGGGAATAGGCGGCTGCTGTGTGTTGGTGTGCCCGTGGGTGGGCTTGCAGGCGGATCGACAGCGCTAATTCCTCCTGGTCAGCTTCAGCCTGTCACCTGGCTGATAAAAGCCACCCCAAAGACGGGCAGTAACTCGTCAGCCTCGACGAGCAGCAGCTGCAATAGTGGCTGGGGCGTTTACATTGTCCAGAGCCGCCGTATGACGTGGAAGTGAGATGAGAATCTGACTGTATAGGCTACCGAATGAACAGGGTCCATTCTTTCCCTCCGCCTGAACAAAATGCAGGTCTTGAGCAGCACTCTTTCAAGTGATGATCGGCACAGTTTGTCGAGGCGCACCCGGCACACACTCCCCCAAATCGCCTATTTTCCGAACACCACTCACGCCAAGCTAAGAGGTCGGGGGGTTGGTCGCCATAGTTTGCTGATGTGCATACCGTAAGCATGCAGGCGACTCAGGCTATTGATGCCTGCTTAGCCGACCACCCAGCGAAACGGCCGGGCTGATTCTAAGCCTCGAGGTATTTACGCCAGGCTGGTCCGCAATGAAGCGTTCACGTTTGCAAAAAGAGTTTCGACTTCTTCCATAGACCCCCAATACTCCTCGTGTCGTCTCAGCGACGAAGCAAAATGGCCCAGTTCAGAGACTGGACTCACGAAACAGAGGCAGCAGCTCTCGAAGAAGTCGCGGCCGTCCAAGATGACAATGCGGCCTGCATTCGACCATGCGAGTCATCGCTGAATGAACCTTCAGATGAGACGCACGTCGACAGACCAGAAGCGCCTCGAGAAAACAGCACATCTTCGCACTGGGACCCACGACCTGGCTTTGCACATATAGATGGCGACGTGAATGGGAGAAAGTACAATGAGACCTTGGTCGACATCGTCTGCGTACCGTGTCCCGGAGCCGATCCCGTCGAGACTTGGGCTCGCGACCCACTCCCGGAAGGGTACTTCGGACGCCCGGGGGACGAGGTCCCGGAAACGGCCTTGAAGGAACTTGCCGGAGCCAGCATATTGACCCCGACCATTGATCGGCATCTCCCAAAAGCGGCCCACCTATGGGTGAGGCAAGGGATTAGGAAGGAGGTCAGCGAGGCCCGGGTGTTGCTGTACCGACACCGTGAGATGCGTGAAGGCGTCACCCTGAGTGAGCTGGCGGATGACTTGATTGAGCAAGTATGGAATGTCAGATACGGCAAGGTAAATGAACAAAACTTTGACACAGTCGTCGTTATTCTGATACGCAGCGCAGCAACGATCTCGGCCCTTGTTCTTCATAGCCCACAGTATCGGGGGTCTGGTCGTTGAGTTGGCGCTTCTGAAAGCCACTCAAAACCCTGACTACAAGCCTTTCATGTACAACTGTCACGGCATAACATTTTTTGGTAATTTTCTGATCCGAAGTCTCATTTTTATGCCATCTAATGTGGTTCGTGTAGCTACTCCCCACCGGGGCTCAAGTTACCTGTCCATGAGAAACTTGGAAGACAGCATTCGGCGCCTTCTCCGTCTCGAGCGGCCTCTTCCACATTCCATCTCCAACGAGCTACGGCTTGGCCACAAACCCATGTTGAAGATGCACGAACAGTTCACTACCATAGCAGCCGAACTAAAGATATGGTCATTCTATGAGACGATTGACTCTCAGTTATCGGGCTCTGGATCACAAAATCGCGGTACCGCAAAAGAGGTCCGGTTTGGTGCGCCCATCGTCTCCATCAAGTCCTCCCTAGTTGGCGTCCGACAAGAGCGCGTCTTCTCACTTGACAGCGAACATGCGAATTGTGCCTCATTCGGTGGGGGAAACACTGAGACTATGAACAGCTATCTCAAAGAACTCGCAGCGGCTGTGAAGAAGGCAACTGATTTGAGCTCTCAGTACATTCACACGCCACTGAATCTCAAGAACCACGTCAAAGTTGAGATAATAGGATTCTATAATGATCCAGATGCAGAGCTCAAGTCAGATATTCGTCTTTATTTCACGAAACCTCATCTCCAAGAGTTTTTGGATAAAGGTCCTGAGCGATGTCTGGAAGAGCGGCTGAGGAGAACCACCCTACGGCCGCGATCGGATCCAGCATCGCCGCCAAAGCTGCAGGAAGGCTCTCAAAAGCCCAGCAGTGGGCTTGGGATCTTGGCAGGTGTCCATGAGTTTGGTCAAAGGCTGCTAGGGTCGTCTTCAAATTCTGGAAGCCGGCCGACAACCGCCGGCTCCGATAACCAAGGCTCACCACCGATAGTGGTCACACGTCCCGCTATGGCTGGCACCTCCAACTCAATGCCTGTTGAACCTATGCGCAGGATTGGATCTCTCACTGTACCGCCATTGTCTCCGCCTGGATTCAACCGGCCCTCAAGTCGGAATAGCAACACCGGGAGTACGAGGTCTGATCCCACAGAATTGGAACTTTCTCCCAAGACCGAGGATCGAGATCCAAGTCCAGAGATTTTGGCAGAGAAAAGTCATTCGGAGTGGCTAGCTCGGCAAGAGGATTGCCTGTCAAAAGCATCGGCCCTGGATGATTTGACCGCGGGCTTCTCTAGACCTAATCCTGATGCGAGGCTTTTCATGTGGATACATGTACCAGCTAATAACCCATCGTGGGTTAAGGCAAGTTCAACATCGACTCCTTGTCATGTTTCAACCACTCGAACTAACATGTGTTCTTCTGCAGGATGTGTGTGATGTCCTCGGCAGTCCTCATGATCCAAGCTTCATGAAGCTGTTCAACAACGATAATTGGACGTCGAAACACGTAATCGGACGGCATTCCCAGTCTCAGGCGTCCTTCGTCAAACCCTCGTGCAGCTATATTCCCGCTGGCTCAGGTAAAGGGTTTTCTTCAAAGCATCATGCTAGAACACGGCTAATTCATAAGATAGCTCCGTCGCCTCATCCATCTCCGAGTCTGTCTGGTCGTAACAGCCCTCGTAACGGCCCTTCGTCGTCCTATCTATACATATATCTCCCGTTTCTGCATTTTGACACCTACATCGACGTTCTTCAACGACGGAAATTCCTACTACGCCGCATGCAACATGGTCGCGCTCGCCCTGTTCCCCGTGAAATCGCGGACTTGGAATCTGCTGAAATGAGGATGATCTGGGAGTATATCGGTTACGACCCCCCGCTGAATTATCGTCGGACATTGGATCAGTTCGCATACCCATCCTTGAGAGACACATGGGCACGTGACGATGATCAAATGCTGTATAAGTTAACCAAGAACAGAGAGTCTGGAGGAGTCGGCCGGGATAGTTTCACATTGACGAAGAGGCAGACGGCAGGGTCCGGGTGGAGTCGACCGGAGAGGTTGACACCCTCAAGCACTGGACTGCTAGATCAAGAGACTGGTGGCACAAGTGATGAAGATGAGGACCTTGAGGAGCGAGTCAAGGATGGTAAACTGCTTATGATCGACCAGCTCTGGTTGTGGGCAATTGACACATGTGAGTTTTCTTTCGACATCATGAGCGTAAATAATGGTGGGATCATTGGTGTTGACCAATTTGCCAGCCACGTTGACAACATTCTTTTCCAAGAGAGAGTCCAAGCCTAAGGAGGGGCCGCTTTTTCAGCAAGCGGACCTAAGGAACAGCATTTACAACGAACTTAACGGCGACCTGACAGGTCGGTGCGAGAACGCTCTAGATCTGGCAGCATTTGTAGTGCTGCACGCAATCACGGTCCTGCTGGATCGAACTTCACATCCGGATCTAGAAATCTTCAGGATCTTCGAGGAGGCCATCAGCATGCTGGTAAGATCAGCCCTTCCGGACCTCAGCTGTAATCCCAGTTGCCCAAATATGCATTCTGACCTGCGAAGACCGAACGCATGACATCGTCCCTGAAGCGATTCCGAATGCAAACATTCAAGGATACCGGAATCGATTCCGACTCGGAAAGTAACCGCCCAGAGTCCATCAAAAAGCGCCATAAGCGAGAGCTCCAAGAAGCTGAGCGCGAAAACCGAGAGAACACGTCAGCGCTCATGGAACTCCGCGATCTCGAAGACGAGCTCAAGTCACTTGAAAAGCTCTTCGAGACACAGGAGGGTGTCGTTAAGAACATGAAGACTACCTTTGAAAGTGCCGATCTCAAACACTTGACGGAAAATGGGAGGATGTATCTCGATGAAGCAATGAGCAAACTGGAAGATTACAAAAGTCAGACGACGGAAATGTTGAAAAGAGTTGACACAACGCGCAACGACGTAAGTAGGGAGCTGATACTTTGTGGGCTGAGTGTTTGCTGATAGCGCCGCAGTACGAGAAACTTCTCGAGATGGTCCAGCGTCAAGCGCAAGTTGACGAGGTACGCTGGTCGCGACTCCAGACCGAGCTGGCGTCGTCCCAGAATCTGTCTGTCATGATCTTTACGACCTTTACTGTCATTTTCCTCCCGCTGTCGTTCTTCACAAGTCTCTTCGGCATGAACACAGTCGAGTGGGACTCGGACGAGGGGGGGCAACTGCCTTCGATCAGGTACATAGGGGCAATATCGTTGCCTTTATCCGTGCTTCTCATCGTGGTAGCCTTGGTTGCTGCCTTTAGTACGCGCGTCCAAGAATTTGTCAGAAATGGGTACAAGGGCGGCAAAGGCGTGATTGAGTTTGCGTGGTCTGTTTTCAAAAAGGTTGTGACTGAGCAGAAGAGAAAGAAAAGAAGGGATCGAGTTGATAAGGAAGCACGAGAGGCGCGGACGACCAGGATAACGGATCGCGGATACGACTTCTGGGCAACTGTGAGAAGGGAGAGGGGTAGCGAATACCGGATACCGCAAGTCAATCTGAATAAGAGCAACGCAGCAGTGGCACTGCAGTCATAGACAAATTCAATTGTGGTAAAATGATATATGCCCGAACAGAGTTTCCTACTTGGCTCTTTAGTAGGCGTGATGCGAGAAATTTAAACTTGTTTTAATTCTCGAACCGCCAAGTCAAGCAATATTTTTGCTTGAAAAGGACCGCTTGCTACTTTTCATCTTTGGAAAACTCGAGCTGTCCAGGTTTGTGTCCGTAAATCTCCGTCCATTGAGGGGCTCTAATGTAAGACAGTCCATCCAAAGACGTTCGTACGACCGAGCCATACTTGTTGTGTAGCTCGAGAAGGTCATACGGCGACCACCGAAAGACGAGCCACAGGACAGAAGCGGCAGCAAGGCGACGTCCGGGGCTCAGACAGGGGTAAAAGTGATATTATAGACGAAAGCAAAAGTCTAGTAGACTACAGCTTATTTTCCGGTGTCAATAGACTTTTTTTTACGAAGCATTTTCTTCAATCTTCTGGTGCCTTTTTTTTGCCACCCAAGTTCAGCCACATAGGGGTCGGTAATTACACTTTCTCACACAAATTTAACCCATATCATGTGCCTACTATGTACAACACACTTTATATAATAACTGGAAAGCTACTAAATCAATACCTAACCGCAAGCGAGATAGCCGATCTAAGCAGTAAGATATAATAAGCTTTCATAGAGCTAGTAGAAATATTAGAAAGAGCTAATTTTCTACTTTACACGGGCGTAGTAAGAAAGTTAGATTTATTAAATTCAGAATCTAAAATATTAAGACTAAGTAAGTAGAGTAGTTATTTTATAAATCTATAAGCTCTATTATTATATTATAATTTTAAAAGTAGTTATTATTATATAGCTTAAAATTAATTAACCTATATAGTTATTTATTATGGTTAGCTATCTAATAGTAGGTTTCTACTAATAGAAGCTAAGGGATTACGCTTAATAATAGTAGGGTCTTACTAGTCTGCGTTACTAGGGTATATCTAGAGTTAAGGGCTATAGTAATTAGTTATAGTTATTATAAAGGGATATATAGTATAAGATAAGCTAAGAGTATCCTAGGGATAATTATAAAAGTTAATTACTAAAGAGCTATAGGAATCTATTTTTAAGCTAGACTTAAGTCTATTCTATATATAAGTCCTAAAGTATTCTTTTATCCTATTGTAAGCGATTACTTTTCCATAATAGTAACTGCAATTAGTTAGTATTACTAACTAATTATTTTAATAACTACTCCTTATTATATCCTACTAATTGCTTCTTTATCGTATTATTTATTACGGGCTACGCCCGGGTTAAGCCTACCTAGGCTTCTGCCTAGGTTTACTACCTTAAGGAGCTACCTAGGGCCTACCTAGGGCTTACCTAGGTATTCCCTATAAACTAGTAAAATCTCTACTAGAGAGGAAAACTTCCCCTTTTCCTCTTTAGCTTAAGTAAATAATATTATAATAACTTCTTATTAAATAAACTTAGGTCTAACCCCTTATATATTTAAGCTTATTACTATAATAATAATAATAAGTTAAGCGCTGCTCCCTACTAGTTCATAAGATAGTTAATAGTAGTATAGCTAAAACTTATGATAAGTTATTATAAGCTAATTTAATAGTAGTAATAAAGTCCCTCTAGTAAAGGTTATAGGAGGTTAAGTAGGGGAATAGCTAATATATAGCTATATAAACCCCTATAAGTACTATTAGTAAGGTACTAGTAATACTTAGTATAATATACTTAAAGCTATTACCCCTACGTCTAAAGTTTTTAAGTAAGTAAAAGAAATATATTACTTAAAGTATAATAAATAAGATATAGGATTGCTATAGATAGGGCGTTCTATACTATAGATATAGAGGTATAATACCTTATTAACTCCTACTTAGATATTATAGCCTAATAGGTAGTCTCTACTTTCTATAGAGCTAGGGGGGGTAGGGGGAAATATAATCCTAAGGACTTTATAGCCTACTTAGACTAGATATATAAGGACTTAAATATCTAGTTATAAGCTATAGCCTAATTATAAACCCTCTAATAGAAAGAGAATAAATCCCTAGTAACCTTCTTACTAAGGTTTAAGTAAATACTAGCTAATATAAGTAATATAAACTAGCCTAGCTAAATCTAGATCTTATTTCTAGAGGCCTCTCTTACCCCTAGGCTAAGAGATTAGCTAATTACTATTAACCTACTAGCTAATTATAATAGCTAGCTCTTAAAGGTCTAGAGTATTATATAAAAAGTAGAGTACTAGAAGGTTATTAGTAACTACCTAATAACTTACTAGAGACCTACTACTAAGGATACTAAGGGGGATACTTATATAACTAGAGCTATATATATCTTATAAGTTAAAGAAGTAAGATATTATAACTATTAAAACTCTAGATCCTCTTTAGGTATCTCCCTAGTATAATATTAATAACCTTAGAAGGGTATAAGGGACCCCTATACTTATTATACTTATAAAGCTAGAGGTTATATTACTTAGTACTACCCTAGTAAGGAGGACTAGCTACTTAGGGTTATAAAGGTAAAGACTTTAAAAGAAGATATAATATACTATAAGATTATAAATAACTACTAGGTAGTAACTAACTCCTTAGAAGAAGATAAAGAGTTAGGAAAAAACTAACTCTAGAGCGGAAATAAGCCCTAGAGCTTACTAAGGAGGAGATATTAAGTTAGAAAGAATATAAATAAGAATAACTAGTTAATAATAAGCTTATTATTATTTAAGTTAGAATTAATAAAAAATATCTAGCTTATACCCTAGTAGATACTAGGAGTAATACCTATATAATAATTAACCTTTCCCTAGCCTAATACCTCTACTTTTTATATATTAAAAAGAGATACTAACTTATAAGAGGGTATATACTTAGTAGATTATTACTAAGTAATACGCTAGGTATAGTAGTATTTAACTTAGAAATAAGTAGCTATACCTAGCGTATCTTTATATATATAGTTAATAGCCTAGACCCTAATATCCCCTTAGGGCGCTTTTAGATAGAATAGGGCTAGGTTATTTATAATACTATAGCCTACTAAGTATATTATAAGAGGGAATAACTTAGGCTATATCTAAAGGATTAAGAAGAAACTCCCCTTATAAAGGAAATAAGGGCTATAAGGTTCCTTAATATACCCTCGTTCTCTATAATTTACTAATACCTAGCGAGATAACGGGGTAAGTACTAGGAGGATACTAAAGAGGTACTAGTATAAGCTATTAGCTTATCTAATATTAAGAAAGCCTTAAACCTAAGACTAAAGGAGGATTAATAATATTATTTATTAAACTAGGTCTTAAGGGAGTTTTCTAACTTATTTAACCCTAATAAGGCTTACTTATTACCCCCTAGGTAACTAGGGGTAGACTACTAGATTAACCTTATACTAGGACTAGATAAGAGGGAGCTACTACTCCCCTAGGGCCCCTTTTATAATATATTAAGAAAAGAGCTACTAGTATTAAAAAAGAACTTATAAGACCTCTTAAATAAGGGGTTTATTAAAGCTAATAGCTTACTTACTAGGGTACTAATACTCTTTATAAGGAAGCTAGGTAGGGGAATTCGCTTCTATATTAACTATAGGGCCCTTAATATAATTATAAAGAAAGACTACTACCCCCTCTTACTAATTTCTAAGATATTATATTAAGTAAGTATAGCTAAGTAATATACTAAGCTAGATATAATAATAGCTTTTTATAAAGTAAGAGTAATAAAGGAGTACTAGGAGAGAACTATATTCTATACCTAGTATAAGTTATTTAAGTAAGTAATTTACTTATTTAGCCTAACTAGTACCCCTACTAGCTTCTAGTAATATATTAATAATACCTTATAAGACTTCTTTAATAACCTTATTACTATTTATATAAATAATATATTAATTTACTCTAATAGAACGAGGGAAGACTATAAGAGAAAGGTCTAGGAGGTCCTCTAGAGGCTAGTAAATATAGGCCTAAACCTTAACCCTATAAAGTATAAGTTCTTAGTTAAGAGGGTTAAATATATAGGGTTTATTATAATAGCAGGAGAGGGTCTCTCCTATAACCCTAAGAAACTCTAGGTAATTACTAAGTAATTACCCCCTACTTCCCTAAAGGGGGTCTAGAGCTTCCTAGGGTTTATAAACTATTATAATATATTTATATTAAAATATAGGGATACTATTAGATTACTTATACTATTTACTAGGAAGAATATAATACTTTAATAGGTAGATAATTAAGAATAAGCCTTCTTATAGCTTAAGTAGCTTTTTAATACCTAGCTAGTACTCTACTAGTTTAGTCTAGAGGATATAATTATTATTAAAACTAACTATTTAGGATTTATATTAAGAGGGGTATTTTTATAAGTTAACCTAGAGGGTATCTAGCGTTTTATAGCGTTCTACTTATAGAAGCTCTTGCTTATAGAGTATAACTACCTTATTTATAATAAGGAGCTCCTAGTAGTCCTTTCTTACTTATATATATAGAGGGCGGAGCTATATAATATAACTACTTTTAAAGTACTAACTAACTACTAGGGGCTTAAATACTTTATAAAGAAAAAGCGCCTTATAGAGCGCTAGAGCTAATAAGTAGAAGAGCTATCCTAGTATAATTTTATTATTAAATACTACCCTAATAAGGAAGTAATAGCCCCTAATACTCTCTCTTAGAAAGAGTAGGATATACTATAAGGGTAGGATAATAAGTAGAAGCAGGGGAGGGTCTTATAGCTAATATAAGATTATACCTACCCCTACGGGGACCCTATAGTTAGCCCCCTAGTAAGGAGAAGTTAGAAGGGCTATACTAATATCCTAGATATTATAATTTTTAATAGTAACCCTAAATTATAAGTATTATAACTAGAAACTATAAAGAAGGATATAATATATAAAGCTATATACTATATAATTACCTACTAGCTTTAGAGCTTCTTACTAGATATAAAAGCTAAGGTCTAAATTAATAAGTATAATATTAATAGTTAGAGGAGACTAATATTTAAGGGGAGGCTATAGGTACCTAGTAAGGAGGATAATAATTACTTACTAGGGGAGCTCTATATAAAGATTATCTAATAGAGCTACGACTTAAGTATAACTACTTACCTAGGTTATAATAGCACGCTAGAAATAGTAAGCTAGTAGTTCTATTAGCTAGGATAATTATAAATAGTATAGAGATTTATAAGGAACTATAATATCTATAGAGGGATATATATCTAGAGGTAAGCTAAGAGGGGCTTCCTAAAGCCCTTACTAATACCTACTTAGTTATACTTAGACCTCTTAATAAACTTTATTATAAACCTACTACTTATAAAAGATAATACTACTTAATACTTATAAGTTATAATAAATAGGCTAAGTAAGTTAGTAATACTAGAGGAGATAGGTATTATAAAAGTGAAAGCTTATACCTACTAGTTCCTTACCTCCTACTTCTAGTTCTATAGGTTCCTATATAGTATTATTAATAATTAAGGGTCTAACTAGGTAAGCTATTTCTAAGCTAAATTCTACTACCTTACTAGTATAAAGAGGCTATTAAGTACTATATACTACCTATAGACTAATAATAATACTAAGAGTTAGAACTAGGAGACATAAGCTATTTTATAGGTATTTATAACCTAGGTATAGGATAACTAGGGGTAGCTCTTACTTATTACCTAGCTAGCGCTCTATAATAAGGTTAGTAATATAACTAGGCTCTTACTATTCTTCTTAGAATATAGGTACTATACTAACCCTATACTTATAATAAATAATATAATAGAGGAGGCCCCCTCTAGGGATATAGTAGCTACTCTCCTAGTAATAAGGCTATAGGAGGTAGTAGACTTTATCTAAGTAAGTATTATAACTACCTAATAATATAGCGAGGAGAATACAAACTAGTATAGGATACCTATAGAGGAGTATTAAATAAGTAATAAGGTTTAGCTTTTAATAGCTAATTATAAGGGCTTTAGGCTTAGTAAGAAGCTATTATAGTTATATTATAAGTATATTATAGTTAGAGCCCTAAGCCTGTACGTTATTAAGTTAAATATACCTCGTAATATCTACCTAAGGTTCTATATAAACCTCCTCTAGAGGGTACTAGAGGACCCCTTACCTATATAAGTAAGGATAAACCCCTAGCTACTACTAATTATAGCTAATAATAGCGAATTCGAGTAGCGCATAGAGGAGATATATATAGTATAATAAAAGGTAGTTAGGCGAGAGTAGAGGCGCGAGGTCCTAGTTAAGTAGGAAGGGTATATAGAGCTTATCTAGGAGCTTATAGAGGTTATTATAAAGACCGCTATAGTAAATAGGTATAAAGCTCTATATAGGCTAGTTATAGATAATAATAATAACCTAGCCTACGCCTAGGGGGGGGGACTAGCTAGGAGGGGGGATAGTATTATAAGCTATACCTAGGTTAAGCCTACCTAGGCTTCTACCTAGGTTTACTACCTTAAGGAGCTACCTAGGGCCTACCTAGGGCTTACTTAGTTATTCCTTATAAACTAGCGAAATCTCTACTAGAGAGGAAAACTTCCCCTTTTCCTCTTTAGCTTAAATAAATAGTATTATAATAACCTCCTATTAAATAAACTTAGGTCTAACCCCTTGTAAATAGAGGCTTTATATAGCTACTACCCGCGTTATATAGAATATATAACCCTTATAAATAGGGTTATAATATAGGGCGTAAGGGAGCGAATTAAATATATTTTAAGGCTTTATAAAAAGGCCTAGGAATAGTAGTAGAAAGCTACTAAGGCGTAAGCTAAGTATTATAACGCAAGGTATAAGGAATAGACCTACTATTAGGGATAAGTTATTAGGCTATTAATAAAGAACTTCTAGTTTAAGAATAAGAAACTAGCGCTTAGGTTTATATAAGTAGCTATTATAGAACTAGTTAGTATATAAGTATATAGAGTTTATCTATTACTATAGTACTAAAGGATATATAATATAGTCTTAGTTACCTTACTAGAGCTATAGGATAATTACTAAGTAAGTAGCGAGGGCTTACCTATATACCTAGAGCTTAAGGATAAGCTAGAGGAATAGGAGATAGAAGAGATTATTATATAGTAAAGTATTAGTAATAAATATATAATACTTAGTTAAGTAGGTAGAATAGCTTATAGAATATAATATATAGGAGCCTATAAAGAACTTAGTAAATGCGCAAGAGGCTAATCGTAAGTTTAATAGATAATATAAGAGGGCTTATAAGAAGTAGGATAACTAGTTATTAAAACTACTATAATAGGTTAGTAATTATAGACTATAAGACTATAAAAGAGAAGTTGAATTAGAAGTAAAGTTTTAATTAAATTAAGTGGTGAATTATCGCTAATATTATAATAAAAGGGGGTATTATCCTATAAAAGGGGGAAAAGAGCTAACTATCTAATTAGTTATTAATTTCCTAGGATAGCCACGGGGCCGACTACTATAACTACTATAACTACTATAGCAACTAGTTACTAAACTAGCGCTATTAGTATCCCTACTATCGCTACTTATAGGCTAACTACTAGCTAACTTACTACTAGCGCTACTATCTAACTCGCTATTAGAACTATTACTATTAGAGATAATAATAGTAACCTTAGCTCTCTTAGTCTTCTTTACTAACTCTTTACTACTACTTTACCTATACTTAGTAGGGGTATAGAAGTAAGAGGTATAGGAGATAGGGTAAGTACTAGTAATAGTAATAAAGTAGGAGGGGATATTATTAGTAATATATTTAGCGAGATTTTCTTAAAGCTCCTTATAAAACCTAGGGAAAAAGGTAATATCGCGCTTATAAGTATATATAGGGACTAGCTTTATTAAAAGGTTATTAAGTAAGTAGTTAATCTTATTATAGACGTAGTTAATAGAACTATTATTATAAATATATAGCAGCTAGGCGGTATTTAAGCGCTAAAGAATATTAATACTATTATAAAAAGTATTAACTTAAAAACTAGTAGTTAATAGGATATAATTAGTTAGGGAATAGCAAGTAATAGCTTATATAGACTAGGATATTAAGCGCGAGGTGCTTATAAATTAAAGCGAGCTCCTAGAGCTAAAGCTACTCTATATTATAGCTATTACTATTAGTAATAGGATTATAGATAAGCTTAGTAATATACTTCTATGCTATTAAATAATTACTAAGCGTAGCTAGAATATTATAATAATAAAGAGGGGTTAGAATACTATCGCGCTATTAGATCTAGATCTAGTAGAATATATTCTAAGTTATCTAGGCTATGCTCTAAAGCTCCTAAGGGACCTATAGAATATTAATATATAATAACCTATTAGTAAATTAGTAGAGACTTATAGTAATATATTCTTTCTTATTAAAGTTATAATAGATATACTTCTATATATATTCGCTATATATATAGCGAAGGTAGATAATATCCTAATATATTTTATAAAGATAGCTAAGATAAGGATAGCTATTATTAGTATTACTAGTAAGATCGCTAGAAAGAATCTTAGGATTATAGATATATTTTACGAGAACTACGCTTATATATATAATATAAGATATTATAGAGAGCTATTAATAAAAAGCTACAAAGGGAGATAAGTAAGATTAGAAGAGAAAAAAGGAAAAGGGAGAAAACTTAATAATTATAATAAAAGCTTATAAAATAAGAGAGGTAGCTAGATTAAAAAAGATTATAAAGAGGAGAAATTCTAACTAACATAGAGACCTTGAAAAGAAGATACCCTTTTATATTTTAAACTACTAAGTAATAAGGCTAAATAATTACTAGTTATATACTACTAAATAGTTATATAACTATTAGTGGTTAATTAAAGAATAATAGTAATAATTAAAATTTAAAAATACTTATAACGCGCTAGGAAAATAAAAATATATTATTTATTATAACTACCTAGATCTAGTATAGAGGGCGAGAGTAAATAATATAATAAAAGTATAGAGACGCTACCCTATAGTTAGTAATAATATCTATAACGATATAGAGCTATATTACCCTACTAGTACGCCTTAGGGACTAAGGCTTTAGAGGGGGGAGTAATTATAAGGAATAATAGCAGGTATAGGGTATAGAGCCACGCTATTAGCAAAACGTTAGCAAATTAGTAGTAAATATATATACCCTTAAGAAAACTCTATAAGCTAGAAACTTAGAAGGTTAAGCAATAGTTTAATATAACTACGTATATCTACGTTTTAATATTCTAGCCCTTCCTGGTTTAGGCTCTTATAGCTATACTCTTATATAAAGTCTCTTAATACCTAGGTATAAGAGCTATAAGAATAGCTAGAGTAGAGGATAAGTATTTTACTACTAGCTAATTACTCCTCTAAGCTACTTAGCTATCTAAAGAAGAGTAACTAGAATAAGGGATATTAAATTCTAGACCTATAGAAACTAAAAGTTATAAAGTTCTATTAGGAGGTATTAGGTACCCTCTAGGTAGCTACTAAGTAAACTAGTCTAAGGGTAGACTAGTTTAGAGAGGGGGGATTATATTATAAGCTAGGATAATATTATAAGGAAAAAGGCTTAGTAAGCTAAGTAGGGAACTCTATAGGAGTTAGGAGATATAAGGAGGTATTAGGTAGCTACTAGATAAGTCTTCTAAGCCTTTACTTAGTAGATTAGAGGGCTAGAGAAGAATATTTAACCTTAGCTATATCTAACTATACTAACTCTATTACTCTGCACCGCACCCGTTTGTGACATATATATACCGTTTAGATCCCACCTTGCATCTGCTAGTGATAGACACCACCCCGTGAACTGCCCAGTTAGGTTTGCTGCAGCTCACATTTACGTGGCAATGCTTGGCGTCTCATTGGGAGGGTGGGTGGATAAGCGGGGGATAGAAACAATGACGCTTTTTTCCCACGGCATTCTGTCCCCGAGTGGAGGGGTTTTCTACTATCAAAACCAACGTGGAGTTGTTGGATCAGGTGTGCTCCCGGCGAACATGGGTGGTTTGCGGCTTCGGGATGTCCTCCGAAAAGGAAAGGCCCAGAGGAGACCACACATAGCCGTCCCAACCCACCCGTACGGGGTGGGAGGAACCCTCCGGGATACATCTACACATACGCCCTCCAAAGGACCACAGATACGTCCGCCCCATCACGTTTCTGCTTTCTGCCTCCCTGAGCATCATCTCTCACCTATATCTCAAGGGGTGCGTTGGCCGCCAGTGACCCTGTCATCTTCGCAGCCCCATTGCTTCAACAGCGACACAGCTAGGCCCTAGGATGTCAGCAATGGAACCGGCGGACCTTGATCCACTGGCTGAGCGTCGAAAGGAAGCATAGCAGGCCAGGAACGACACAAGGTACATACAGCGAGATGGATGAGACTTTTCTATCAACAGGCCGCGAAGAAAGCATCCCTGCCGTTGCTCAGAGGCCACAGCTCCAAAGGCACATTCTGGGTTCACCACCCGCGAGTATTCTGACTCGACGTCAAGAACACGGCCGTGGCCGCCCTGTGAGCCTGCGACCGATCTTGCTTCCTTTCGTTCTCGAGAAGATTCACCTTCGACTCAGCCTTCTAGACTGAGGTGTTCCTTGAGCGTCACAAGAGTGGCTTTAACTCCATGCACATAGCTGCGCTCATAAAAACCCTAAATGTTGTGTTCGACGGTTGATGCAAGATTCATACAACTTGATTTCTTTTATCGATGCGAGGCGAGAATTACTTGTCCTGAAGGAATTTCGGATTCGAGATAGCTATTTATCAGCATGGACAAAAGCATTGAAGCCGTATCGGTGCAGCCGCAGGGTAACAATATGCGACACGTATAGGATGCCTCACAGATTGTAAAGGGTTCGACGACGCACTTCAGAAGCTAAACCGTGATCGCATTGAATCATCAAAGACATATCGCGATGGATTCAGGCGACAGACCATTTCAGGATCGTGCGTGCCCGAGTTGCTTCATGCGCCTGGTAAAGTTTCTTGCCCTGGATTGACTGTAATGATGCTGACTGTCGTAGGAGAATTTGAGTCGTCACACAAGTTCTGGCGCGTCAGTCGTAGTGGAGTATCATCGTTGCAGCCAAGCTAAAACATGAAATTAGATCATCGAAAGTAGTGAGGTCCTTTCCAGATCCGCATCGCGAGATCTGTTTTCCTAGGAGTCACGAATACTCTCCTTGGGACTTCAGGCTTGACGATAATGCTTCGAGTCAGTTAGAGGCCTTGTATTTGACAGTTATGGGATTGGTAGTGGTCTAGGAAGCTCTTTATGAGGCGGCATTCGCCCCTCAGTCTGAGGGCAACTATTATAAACTAGTATAGTATAGAGTAATAGAGTTAGTATAGTTGGGTATAGCGAAGGTTAAATATTCTTCTCTAGCCCTCTATCCTAATATAAGGGGCTAGAGAGCTTATCTAGAGGTTACCTAATACCTCCCTATATTTCCTAACTCCTATAGACTACTCTAACTTAGCCCGCTAAGCACTTTTCCCTATAATCCTATCTCGGCTCGTAATAGCAACAGTGAATATTCCGTGTTTACATTAGTCAGGGACAGCTTCTTGGACGTTCGAATCCATAGCATTGATTACTAATCGGAAACAAGGTGATCAAAAAGGTCTGGGCAGAGAAGTATGTAATTGTTCATGAGCACTACATGAGTATCAGGAATGACAAGGATAGGATTTTCGACAGCATTTTGGGGCCAGGTGTTATTCGGGACGAGCCCAGTGATACCTATCCTGATTATAAAGGATTGTGAATAATAACCTTATCGGAACTTCAGCACTAGAGGCAGAGGTCTTTAGGCTCCATTATCAATAACATTAAGCTCGTTGTTTCAGACTGCAATTGTATTCATGCCTTTCTTGCAAAAGCCCACGTACCCAGCGCGAGAGGCTTATTTCATCTTCCGTGATGATCATCCTTATCTACTCATTCATCACATGGCCATGTCCTAAACTTCAAAGTTTGATAGTTAACATTTTCGCAGATAGGCTCCGAGGTAAGGTGCATGGAAGAAGCCTGCTTGCTTGCTTGTCATAACTCAGGACATTCCTTCCGCACTCGCTGGCGTTGTCTCTTGATTCTTCAACTTTCACTCTTTTGATACGTTAGGTAGTCTATGGCGAAACGACATGCAACATGAACATTGCGAGACGAATGATACACTCCAGCTACGTGGTAACCAGACGTGCCCATGCCTGCTTCTCCTCTCGCTAGCAGCGACAAACGCAGTCGTGAGGCGAACTAGCCCATACTCACAGGCAGCAAAGCCCAACGACTACCTCCCATGACAGGTGATCGTATTGGAAAGATCAAAACATTCAAATCCACCTTGCGTCTTCATCTTCCCAGCTCTCCTAGACAAATGTCATCATCCTTGCTGGGCTCTGCTAACGTGTCACCACCACCACCGTCCCCTCAAGACTCACCACCAATACCCAATACATTACCTCCGCACCGTTTGGGGGGGATGAGGTATGCCAAGCACACTAAGGCCAGCAGCCCCCGATTGCCTTCCCGCGGAAGAAAAGTATATAGGTGCACAGCTCCCGTAATTGCGTCAAACAGGATAAAGCGAATCAGCCGCCAGACAACGAGCCGGAAAAGTCTTGAGTCTCATTGCTAAGACCTCGTTGCTGCATTCGTATAAGCTTTTTTAACGTCACTCGTTTCGCGCGGCGCTAAGCGACCCGTATTATATATAATAATTGAGATCACTTCTCTCCATAATAGCTATTAAGTTTCTAAGTTATCTACATATAGCACTTACGACTGCTTTAGTATAAACTATAAGTAAGTAAGTAAGTAAGTAAGTAAGTAAGTAAGTAAGAGAGAGAGAGAGAGAGAGAGAGAGAGAGAGAAAGAGAGAAAGAGAGAAAGAGAGAAAGAGAAAAAGAGAGAGAGAGAAAAAAAAAAAGAAAGAGAGAAAGAAAGAGAGAGAGAGAGAAAGAGAGAAAAAAAGAGAGAAAGAGAGAAAGAGAGAAAGAGAGAAAGAGAAAAAGAGAGAAAGAGAGAAAAAGAGAAAAAGAGAAAGAGAGAGAGAGAGAAAAAGAGAAAGAGAAAAAGAGAGAAAGAGAGAAAGAGAGAAAGAGAGAAAGAGAAAAAGAGAGAAAGAGAGAAAGAGAGAAAGAGAGAAAGAGAGAAAGAGAGAAAGAGAGAAAAAGAGAAAGAGAGAAAGAGAGAGAGAGAGGGAGGGGGGGGGGACTATAACTAAGACTTAATAGAATAAAAAATATAAATAAATATAACTAGTTGTAATATATTATCGCGTTTTATTAAATCGAAGGTAGGATAAGCTTTCTATAGCTCAGATCCGTTTTCTATATAATAGCTAAAGAGAGAAATTTAGAGGGAACATCGATACCCGGGGGCGAGCGGTAGTATCCCTGCCGGCCTTGTTTTTCGCCGTCCGTCGGTTTTCTCTGTGCCGAGCAAGCGACAGCACCCATATTCCCAAGGGGGTATCCTGCTGTTCAATTCCTACCGCTACATTCATCCATCAATCGCTCCGTTCGCCTCGACACCGTTTTGCATCTCGGCATACTCGTGCAAACATCGCGCATAACAACAAAACACGTCAAAAAGTTGCTACGGCCGTCTGGCCTTAGACGGAGGTACGGCTCTTGGCCTTACGGAGCTCGCGGCCCTTGTCGGACCACGGAAGGTGGAAGACGGGGACCTGGAAGAAGGAGTTGCTGCAGACCAAAGACCATTAGCAAATGAAAAAAATCCACAAGGCGCGCGTCTCCAGCCACCACGTCGATGGCGCGCGGGAGGGGCGACGACGGCTTGGTCTAGACTCTAGGCCGCGTCTAGACTAGACCGAGAGAGGGAGGGCTCACCTGTCATCCTGGATACCGGCCAACGCGCAGTACCAAGCGAGGAACGCGGCCAGCATGCCAAAGGTACCACCGCAGATCTGAAGGTTGCGGGAGGCGGTCATGGCGCCGTTGTTGGCGGCATAGTTCTCACAGGCGAGGAAGAGGAAGGCGAGGTCGAGGGTGAAGAACAGCGAGAAGAACACGACGGTCGAGCGCAGAGTGCAGAGCAGCAGGAGAGTGGTGAAGATGAACCAGCCGGTCAGGAAGAAGCCGACCGCGGAGTAGTGGTCAGAGTAGTTGGCCGCGTATGGGCCGTTCTCGCCGATGATGTTCCAGTTCGGGGTCAGGAGAATCGCGTAAGAGATCCAGAAACCTCCGTACGAGGACAGAGCGGTGGCGCCAAAGGTGTTGCCAACGGCCATCTCCCTGTGATCCCCATTGTCAGCATTGGCGCCGCGTACTCGTATGAGAAGTGACAGCCGTGATGTTCGTGTTGTGTTTTTCCTTCTCCACAGGCTCCCTGCTTAGGGCCGCCTCCGTCTAAGCGATCCTCCACCTTCGTGCTTTAGGTCGATCCTCTCCGGCGCAAAGGAGCGCGTCCTTCGCTCCACAACACCACACCGGAGCTTCCGCTTGCGGGGGACATCGTGGGGACGGTTGAGATGAGATGCTGGGGGAACTTTGGGGCCCCTTGAGAAAAAAAGGGAAAAGGAAAATATCACCAGGTGGGGAAAATTGACATACCACATGCCGGCGAGCAGCTGGACAAGACCACCGTAGCCGAAGGCGAGGGGAACGGCGATGTTGGGCGCCGTGACGCCGCGAGCGTGGAGGTTGACGCAGGAGAGGACGAAGGTCGTGAGGGCGAAAGCAGAAAGACCGAGAGGCGCCGGGTTGGCGAACTTTCTGTGCTCGTACGGCTTCCACAGGCCGGGCTGGAGCGAACCACCGAATGCCTGCGCATCTCCCTCAGCCATGTTCCGGTAATCGACAACGCGGCTAAAGGGCCCGGGGTTTCGTGCTGGCGCGTTGTGGCCTACTTGAGTGCCATTGAGGCCGCTGTGATGGTCGGCGCCAGTGGTGTGCACATCCTTCTCCAGGTTCGTTGGAGGGACGGCGTTGTGCTGAGTCTCGTGTGTGGCCATTGTGTGTGTTCTTCCGGGTGAATGATACAAGAGTGAAGGGTAGAAACTAATTGCAATAAACGAACAATAGGGTATCTCGTAGTAAGATTAGGCAAACTCCACGGAAGAAAGCACACGGGTACGTTGGAGGAGGGGACACCTAAGACTTCGAGAATCGGGGGTGGGGAGGGAGGCTTTAAGTAATGACGATAAGAGCTAGAAGAACAACCAAAAAGAGGAGAAATGGAGGCCGGGGTGTGAAGGTCTGGGGTATGTACAGACACGTGGACCTTTCCAACGCGGAGAACTGGAGCTGTTCGAGGAGTGAGTCCGGGGACGAGGAGGCGAGGGAGGCGTCTGCAGGAAGAGGGAGTGGGTCGAGTGATGGTGTTGGAGGTTGTGATGCAGGCTAAGATGCTAGGGCGAGCCGTGTGGACAAGGGCCGATCTTTAAAGCCCAGAGACGTTCGAACCGGGGATCGAATTGGGAATGGGCCGGACGGAGGCTCCATATTAGATTCATTAATTTTGGATGCCATGTCGGGTGGTGGTGGTGACATGGATGGGTGGATGGTGGAGTGACCACCGACACCGCGGCGGAGCCCGCCTGGAGGGAATTGTGGGAGTGTCCGTTGTGAATGACTTCGAGAGCCGGCAGCGACTGAGATGGCTGCTGCGCTGGGGAATCAAGCTTGGTCGTCTTACTGCCTCTCTTTTCTCCACTTACTCCTCATCTTCTGTCCATTATTGGTACCATGAGAGGAACAGCCAGATGAGAGGTGACGAGCAGTAAGCATACGTAAACTACAACACGATATCCACCAGATAGATATCCCATCTTTCAGGGACCTTACTCCCGGGATGGGAGTGATCTGCAGAGTCTGTGAGGAGAAAAGAGGCTCCGTCCCATCAGGGGCAATTCAGCAAGTTCGCTCGGAGCACGGTAGCATTTTGGGGTGTATCTAGCGAGGGGCGCCAACCTTGTCGTTCATGTCGAAGTTCGTTCGGTACAGGTCCAATTTGTTGCTGAAAAATCCGATGTCGAGAATCCGAGACAAGAACCAGGTGATTGTTATCGCCGCCGCATCTACGGACAACGGGCAGCTGAATTCCAGGTGCCTGGACGAAGGGCTCCTCAATATCTGGATCAGTGGAAGTGAGCAGCGTTGAGCCAAGAGAGAGAACACTGCCTCGGGCCGCAGGTAGAATCAGTCCACGAGCTGATGTCATTCCCACCTTTTCCGTCAAAAGCAGCCTTCTCCAATTTTTTCTTCCCCTCTGCCATTTGGTGTGTTCTGTTCTCGAGCTAGCCGGTAACGGGGCAATAGGAGCGACATATGATTTCAAATTCGAGGCGCCCCGAATCCCCGACATGCGGGTTTTCGAGATGGATTTTTCACTCCGCACTCATCATGTTGAAGAAACGACCCGCGGAGATCTCAAACTCTTGCTGTGCCGCACCTCAGCGACATATCCAGAATTTGGGTGCTCTAGATCGCATTTGAGATAATCCAGTATGTGGCTGCGTTGTACTGGCAGCGTAACCGCAGGATGAGTTGCTGAGGCACCGGGCCAAGATCACTTTGAGCCCCAAGCTTCATCTCTTCGTATGACCGGGGAAGGGTGTGTAGGTGTGGTGATAGCGGGTTGTTGGCACGCATTGCTGCCACAGCGGTGCTGTGCCGCGCCAAGATGAAATCCGTCCAGAATCTTTCGCCGGTCGACGCGTCCCATTGGACTCGAGGTCGCATTGGATCCTGGGACTGATATTACCGCGTGTCAGACCGCGAACGGCGCAGGACACGGCGGGCACTTCTCCCCGTCTTGGCTGTGGATCGGGGTCCGGTTCTGCCACTGTCGGCAGTCGGCATCGTGCCATGAGGCGACGCGGAAAACCCTCCACGAGATATCGTCGGACGCTTTCTGTACGAAACCTGCTCCCTGAGAAGATGGTTTGGCCCGCACTCAGTTGAGATTGGCGGGTTCCCACCCCCGCCCCCCATTCCGATAGTATGTACTGTGGAACGCATGGCCATTGTCTCGATCAAGCATCGCATCGCGCGTTTCAACGTTTTCCAGCCGTCTGGGAAAGGAGACCCTAAGCCAGTTGGGGGATGCCACTTCCATATCACGATACATCCGCCACTTGATCAAGACGATTTGCTGCGACCCGTAACCCCGAGCCGGTAAATGCGGGGGAAATGGAGTCCGACCGACGAGTTGTATCCCAGCGTAGTCTTAAGGCCATGAGCATCTGTCAGTTCTTGTCATTCAAAGTCCCAACTGACAACCAATCTTGCGTGCCGCTTGAGAGCCATCTATTCGACGCTTGCACCCCGAGCGCGAAATCAGTACTCCGCAAGCAAGCCTGAGCTTTTCTCTCCTCTGTAGGACTCGAGGTCATCGAGACTAGGCCAAGGTGAGGAAATCGTCATCATGACATTGTCAAACAGGTCTGGCTGCGAAGATCAAGCCTGGAATTGACCTTTCAGAGGCGTGGACCAAACACCACATGGCTGGCGGCTGCGGGGGAATCTTCTGCAGATCTGGCTCTACACTAGAACGGATACCTGGCAGTTCCTTGGATCACGACCGCGTATCCCCAGATTTTGTGGCTGGCTGTCGATATATTTCCCCAGACTGCGCCAGTGTCACGATGGCGCGGGGCCTCAAGAGAGGTGTGAGAGCCGGTCACGGCTGCATCAGTCTTCGCCCGTAGTGCTAGTTCACTGCTCCTGACAACCTCTTTTTTGCCGAGGATGCCTCACGTTCGCGCCAGTAACCTTTGAGCTGCGTTGGCTGAGCGAATCGGCCTGACTTATGCTGCCGCCCTCTTCAACTTCATCAATCTGTTCCTCTCCGTCTAAAACACAGGAGAGGCATTCCAGAGCAGGCAGTTCGAAGGGCAGCGGTGCTGTACCGCGAGCCCATTTGTCTGACGCAGGCCGCAGGCAGCCATTACCACACAACACAGGAGGTGGGATGAGATGGTCTTCCACTTTTGGTCGTGCTGACATCATGCCTGGATGTCCATCATTGCTTCTTTCCGCCGACACCGTGGGCTGATCAGCCCACTCGAGGACAGTCACCTGGGCCAGGAAGGTTGATGGCACCGAGGTGTACGCAACTGCCTGTAGGAAAGGCGATTGGCAGAGATCCCAACCAGCGCTATTTGACTCGAGCCGCCGTGGCAGCTGCCGCTAGCGATGCTACTGGCGACGGACTGGATACCGCAGAGAATGCCGCGTTAGCGGCGGTGGAAAGGAAGGCTTCAACACCGCCAACTAGTCAGTCAGGTACTGGACCACAAAGATCTGTTCGTCTGAATGACATGGAACGAATTGAGTTGACAGTGACAGCTGGGAGCTTGGTGCGAGCGTATGCAGGTAAACGCTAAAGCTAGACATGCTTTAAAGGCGCAGCGCTACTTCTCTGAACCTCCTCAATCCGGTGGAAAGTTGACTTGATGAACTGCACAGAATTCTTCGGCAATGCACTCTCAGCCAGTACCTGCTGTCCCGTCCACGTTGGGCGGCTGCCAGACCGAGGAAGCCGTAGCAGCGCGGCATCGGCTGATGGATCAGCGATGCCCAGCCCCTTGGCCCGGAATGCCAATGGATGAGGCTCGAGCAAAAGCCGTAGGCGTCAAGAAAACGCTCAGTGTCAACACACTCCGAGGAAGACATGGCCGTTTACCCTCGGTCTTGAGCCCTTTCGCGGCCAGCGGTAATTGTCCAGCGTCGACCTACGTATAGGGAATCTCGCCTGCCTCTGCAGCCCAGACTTTGGCCTGGTATTGCCAAGGGCCTACAGGGCTCGGGGCCACGTTGTACAGCGGCTTACCGACAGTTAAGCGGCCTGCTGTGGCGTTTTAGGCCCGCGCTGCCACCGGGCGGGCATACACCATGCTGGCTGCAGGACCCTGCTGGACCGCCGCGCAAGAAGCATGCCAAGCAACTTCCCTTTCTCCGAGAAGCCTCTCCCCTCCCCCTCGAGGCAAATAATCGTTCCACCCAAGCATTCGTCGTTGAGATGTGGGTTCTCAACCTGTTGTTGCTGTTGAGAAAGGCCGTTAGTCGCTCGAACTCCCTTTGTTGCGAAGCAATGGCAGCGACGCAGCGGCGTTTAGTGCTTCGCGACTTCAATCGCGGTCTCTGATTGTCCAGAGGAAGCCACCAGCACCGAATCCTTCGACTCGCTGAAGCAGGCAGGTCTTATTTATCCGGGGCTACCTAGCCTAGGTACACTGCCTGCAGGTCTGGGGGCGGGAATCGATGCTAAAAATGGAGGCGCAACGGTCATTGTCGGATAACTCCTGAGTTTAGGCTGACCATGCTAGCCTGTCATGCAAGCTGACACGCAGACAACGCATGTGTGGTGACTTGTTTGCAAATCTCGTCTCTGATGAGACGGGGCGACTCCCTCGACCAATTTCGAGGGGAATAAATAGCATGCAGAGCGTGTTTTGATTAGAATGCGAGGGCTCCAAGTCCCGCAGCTCTTTGCCGCGAGATAACGATCGTCTAGCCTCAGTCGTATCTTATCAAGCAACTAAGATCTTTGGCTTGTCGCCGTTGCTTCATCTTGGTTGGGCCTCATAGTTTCCCAACTTGGTCGGAACGTGCTTTAACGCAGTTGTTGGTGGAAGAATCTACAAAGTGGCCAATAGCCTTAGGCCTGATGGGATCTACGAATGCACCTATTTCCTCGTATCGTGAGTGCTGTGACTGACTACTGCCTTACTTACCTATCTACCTATTCATACTTGTTCTTCGAACAATTCTAAAATTATCTTAAACATTTCATATGCAACGGCTTCGTTAACAAGCACAAGGTACTATGTAAGTAACCTATAGTGTTCACTTTAGCGCCCAAGTTCTCATTATTGAATCATCATATGAGAGCTATGTTTTTTTTTTTAGCTCTGCGATAAAATACAACAAGAAAGAAGTATATCAGTAATTAGCAATTAGTAAATAGTAAATAGCAAATAGCAAATAGTAAATAGTAAATAGTAAATAGTAAATAGTAAATAGTAAATAGTAAATAGTAAATAGTAAATAGTAAATAGTAAATAGTAAATAGTAAATAGTAAATAGTAAATAGTAAATAGTAAATAGTAATTAGTAATTAGTAATTAGTAATTAGTAATTAGTAATTAGTAATTAGTAATTAGTAATTAGCAAATAGCAAATAATAAATAGCAATTAGCAATTAGCAATTAGCAAATAGTAATTAGTAAATAGTAATTAGTAAGGCCTCTGGCCACTGCATAGTGATTTTACCTGCTTAAGTGCAACAGACCTTCTAACTCCGCGCCTCCTGATAATATATAGCCTTTAGTCACGTGATTATAACTTTCCTAACTATAGCCGCACTTATATATACCTATCACACTAGATAGCCTTACGATCTTTAACTTTATATCGATAATAACGTGGTTTTTAATTATTTAAACTATAAAACTATTAACTTTTCCTCTTATATACTACCCGCGCTGCTAATACCGCCTCTATTATTACTTCGTCTGCTAGCTATACCGTCGTTAGTAACGCTCTCTCTATATTAAAGTAGTTAGTATAAGCTATACTTACTAACCCCTAAGGGGCCTAGGCTACCTCTACCTTAATAGTATAGAGGACCTGCTTAAAGAAGGGCTACTCTATAGGGTATATA
>JAVHLU010000224.1:0-75595 GCA_036785755.1 Colletotrichum ledebouriae | reverse complement strand
TTTCCTTAACTAGTAGAGGGTATAGGTTAAAATACCTATATAGTGTTTCCTAAATTATACCTGCGAACTAGGTGAATTTATTATAGTCTTTTTGCGAAGGGGCTGCGGCGTAATTCCGAGCTCAATATTTTATTAATATTTATTATTAATAGATAAGTTTAGTTTTTTAATTACTATTTATTCCTAAGTATTATAATTTATTTATTTCTATATTAAGGTTTTATTAAGCTATTTTCTATAATATTTACTTTAAGATAGTTACTTCTTTTTATAGAAGTTATAATACTTTAGCTTTTTATCTTAAGTAGGTTAGGCCTCTAGCTACTATATAGTGATTTTACCTGCTTTATAACAGACTTTCTAACTCTATGCTATACCTCCTGATAATATATATAGCCTTTAGTTATATAATCTTACTAACTACCTCTCTTAACTATAGCTATACTTATATATACTTATCTATAGCTTTATAATCCTTAACTTTATAGTTTAATAATAATATCTATTAACTTATCCTCTTATCTATTACCTATATTACTAATACTATCTCTATTACTGCTTTATTTACTAGTCTCCTTATTTAATTAGGCTAGCTAATATTTTTATAGCTATATAGTTATTAGTAATACTCTCTCTATATTATTAATATAAGCTATACTTATTAATATTTCTCTAAAAAGCTACCTCTACCTTAGTATTATAGAGAGCCTGTTTAAAGAAGGGCTAATAGATAAAGTATATAATAACCTATTTAACTTTTAAAGCTATATTTACTTATTTCTATATAATATAAATATATATATTAGTATTTCTTATAGAGGTATTAATAAGAGCTCTTTTAAGAGCTATATTAATAATATACTCTTAGTATTATCTAGGCTACTTAATAAAATAGAGGTTATTAATTATATTAATACTAAACTCTTATATAATATTTTATATATTATTAATATTAATAGATATACTTTATATATAGCTAGTATATTAATATTTTAGGTTTAGTGCTAATATCTTAGAGAACTTATTATAGATTATAAAATAAGAATAAGGAAGAGAGATAGATATAAAGCTCTGTTTATAATAGCAGAGCTTTTTATACTTCTAGCTATAAAAACCTCTTAGGAGGTTAAAGAGTTATCTCTTATATATATCTTATTAAAAAGTTAACCTTTAGGTAAGGAGTTATTAGATATCTTATATAGTAGTATTTATAATATCTTACTAGAAGGTTTATTTTTTAGGTATTTTTCTTAAGCTATAAAAGCCTTAGTAGCCTACTTAGCTCTAATATAATTAGCTCTGTTATATATAGTATAGTATTATCTATACTATTACTATTTTACTAATTTATTTAGCTAGAGTATATATCTAACTTTATATAAGGATTTGCTTACTAGTAGAAATATATAGAGTTTCTATATTATTATCCTTAACTAATAGAGGGTATAGATTAAAGTGCCTCTATAGTATTTTCTAAATTATATCCATAAACTAGGTAAATTTATTATAGTCTTTTTTATAAAGAGGCTGTATTATAACTATAAACTTAATATTAAGTAAGTTATATACTAATTTTATTAATTTCTTTCTCTATAATATATACTTATTATTTAAGTATAATATAGAGTAGTTATAATATAAAGTAAATATTATAGTTCTATTTCTATAAAAAGATTATAGTTATTAATAAAGAAGTTAACTAATAAAGTATATATAGGAAATAAATTAATTATTCTTTTTATAGAAAGAGAAGTAATAGTTTTACTTCTCTCTTAAATATTTTCTATACTTATTATTAAAGTAATATACTTAAACTACTTAATAATATATAGAGTATATAATTATTAGTTAAGAATTAGTTTATCTTATTAATATTAACTTTAATATATATATTTATATTATTTTATTATAAAACTATAAAAATAAATAACCTAATTATTATTAAAAAACTTAATATCTTAATATTTAAATAAGTTATATTCTTTTTTACTTAGTAATTCTTTATTTAAATTAATATAATTAGTATTAAGAATATATTTATAAATAACTTCTAGTTAAGTTTATTAATATATAATATTATAAAGTTTAGTTAAGTTATAGAGAGTATTTAGTTCTTTATTCTAAGTTTAGTTATTAAAATCTATTATTATATATTAAAAACTAGGAATCTTTTTAATATTTATATTAAAAACAGTAAATTCCTTTACTATTTATAATATATCTTTATTAATTATTTAAATTTATATAAGAATTATTTTCAGTTTTAATTTATTATTATTTTTCTTAGAGTTAAATAGCTCTAACTTATTCTTATTATTTAGTTTTATTTAGTTTTTTAAGAGTTCTTTAAGACTTTCTTAAGAGTTTTTTAAGAATTCTTTATTAATATATTTAAGAAGTAGTTTTAAGATATAAAATATTAAGTTTATTTTTAAAACTAAGTTTTAGGTTTTATTATTTAAGTTATTTACTTTATAATACTCTATTATATTATTTTATATTATTTACTAATATATTAAGTAATTTTATAGTTAGTAATATATTTATTATAATATCTTTAGTTAATATTAATAATTCTTTATAGTATTATATTATAATTAATATAGGTTCTTAAAGTATTATTTTATATATACTTTAGAGTTTATATAAACTTTATAGTTACTTTTATAATAAGTAGTTTAATTAAGCTAATTATAAATATATATTTAATAATAATATTTACTTATTAAGCTTAGTTAAGAACTAATATATATAGCTTTTTCTTTAATTTATTATATCTATAAGCTATATATAGAATAGACCTTCTTACTCTATACTACCTAATAATATATATAGCTTTTAGTTATATAATCTTATCCTAACTATAGCTATACTTATATATAACTATTTATAGCTTTATAATCTTTAACTTTATAGTTTAATAATAATATAGTTTTTAATTACTTAACTACTATAAACTACTAAACTATTTACTTATCCTCTTACTTATTACCTATAGTATTAATACTATCTTAATTACTACTTTATTATCTACTAATCCTTATAATTAATTAAGCTAACTAATACTTTTATAGTAGCTATATTATTACTGCTAATACTTCTATATATATTAAAGTAGTTAGCATAAGCTATACTTATTTATATTTCCCTAAATAGCTACTTTTATTTTAGTATTATAAAGAGCTTATTTAAAGAAAGATTACTAAATAAAATATAGAATAACTTATTTAGCTTTTCTTATTAAGTTTACTTATTTATATATAATATAATTATATATCTAGAGGTCTTTTATAAAAGTATTAAGAAGAGCTCTCTAGAGACTTATATTAATAATATACTCTTAGTATTATCTAAATTAATTAGAGAAGAAGTTAGTTTTATTAATTATTTTAATACTAAACTATAGAGTAATCTATTCTATATTATTAATAGTAAAAAGCATACTTTATATATCCTTAGTATATTTATATATTAAATATAATATTAATATTTTAATAGATTTATTATAGATTAATAAAGAAAAATAAGAGAGAGAGATTAGTATAAAGTCTTATTTATAGAGCTTTTTATAGCCTCTAGCTACTATATAGTGATTTTACCTACTTTATAATAGATCTTCTAACTCTATACTATGCCTCTTAATAATATATATAGCCTTTAGTTATATAATCCTCTCCTAACTATAGCTATACTTATATATACTTATCTATATCTTTATAATCCTTAACTTTATAGTTTAATAATAATATAGCTTTTAATTACTTAATTACTATAGATTACTAAACTATTAACTTATTCTCTTACCTATTACCTATATTACTAATACTATCTCTATTACTACTTTATTTACTAGCTATACTATTATTAGTAATACTCTCTCTATATTAAAGTAGTTAGTATAAGCTATACTTACTAATTTCTATAGAGCTGCCTCTATCTTAGTATTATAGAAAGCCTATAGCTTCTAGTTACTATATAGTGATTTTACCTACTTTATAATAAACCTTCTAACTCTATGCTATACCTTTTAATAATATATATAGCCTTTAGTTATATAATCCTATCCTAACTATAGCTATACTTATATATACCTATCTTACTAGATAGCCTTATAATCCTTAACTTTATAGTTTAATAATAATATCTATTAACTTATTCTCTTACCTATTATCTATATTACTAATACTATCTCTATTACTACTTTATTTACTAATCCTCTTATTTAATTAGGCTAATTAATACCTTTATAGCTATACTATTATTAGTAATACTCTCTCTATATTAAAGTAGTTAGTATAAGCTATACTTACTAATATTTCTCTATAGAGCTACCTCTGCTTTAGTATTATAGAGAGCTTATTTAAAGAAGGGTTAATAAATAGAGTATATAATAACCTATTTAACTTCTAAAGCTATATTTACTTATTCTTATATAATATAACTATATATATTAGTATCCTCTATAGAGATATTAAGGTAAGCTTTCTTAAAAGCTATATTAATAATATACTCTTTATATAAACTAGGTTAGTTAAAGAAAGAGGAGTTTTTATTAATTATATTAATACTAAACTTTATAGTAATCTAGTTTATATTACTAGTAATAATAGATATGCTTTATATATACCTAGTATATTAATATACTAGATATAGTGCTAATATCTTAGAGAATTTATTATAAGTTATAGAATAAGGAAGAGAGATAGGTATAAAGCCCTGCTTATAGTAGCAGAGCTTTTTATACTTCTAGCTATAAGAATCTCTTAGGAGGTTAAGAAGTTATTTCTTATATATACCTTACTAGAAAGTTAACCTTTAAGTAAAGAGTTATTAGATATCTTATATAGTAATATTTACCTTACTAGAAGGTTTACCTTTTAGGTATTTTTCCTAGGCTATAAAAGCCTTAGTGGCTTACTTAGCCCTAATATAATTAGCTCTATTATATATAGTATAGTATTATCTATACGATTACTATTTTACTAGCCTATTTAGCTAGAGTATATATCTAACTTTATATAAGGGTTTGTTTACTAGCAGGAATATATAGAGTTTCTATATTATTATCCTTAACTAGTAGAGGGTATAGGTTAAAGTATCTCTATAGTGTTTCCTAAATTATATCTATAAACTAGGTAAATTTATTATAGTCTTTTTTATAGAGAGCTATATTATAACTATAAACTTAATAGAGAGCCTATTTAAAGAAGAGCTAATAGATAGGGTATTAAGTTTATAGTTATAATATAGCCCCCCTATAAAAAAGACTATAATAAATTCACTTAGTTTATAGATATAATTTAGGAAACACTATACAGGCACTTTAATCTATACCCTCTACTAGTTAAGGATAATAATATAGAAACTCTATATATTCCTGCTAGTAAGCAAACTCTCTAAATATCACTATATAAAGTTAGATATATACTCTAGCTAAATAGACTAGCAGAACAGTAATAGTATAGGTAATACTATACTATATATAATAGAGCTAATTATATTAGAGCTAAGTAGGCTACTATATATTACTTAAATATATATACTTTATATACTATCTCTAGCTTTATAATTATTTAATTTATATAGTTATAGCTAGTTTAATTACTAGTTTAGTAGTTTATTAATTGTTTTAAATATAATCTATATACTTTTCTTATTAATATATTAATATATATATTAATATATAAACTTAAGTTATTTAAGTAGTTTTCACTAAACTTCTTTAATATTACTTATACTTATTATAGCTTTAAGTACTATTAAGCTATATTTATATTTTCTATATATAGTTAAGTTAAATTTATAATTAAAGTAGAATAATAATTCTTTTATATTTTTTCTTATTATCTTAGTATAAATAAAATATGCTATTAATGATAATAGTGTTTAATTATATTATTTATAATTAATATATAGGAATAGATTAGAGGTCTCTAAAACCTAGAAATATATAGTTTACTTCTATTAAATATAATTTAGATTAATAATTTATATTAATTAATAATAGTTTTATAAAGTATATAACTAAAGTCTTCTATAGTACTTAATTCTATATAAAGGATTTAATAAGTATAATTTATAAATTAGTCTATAATAACTAAAGTATTATTATACTTAGTATTAATTATTATAAATAGCTTAGCTCTAAGCCTATTTAACTTTAAGGGTATTAATACTTATTTATTCTAAGTTAGAGAACTAAAAAAGTAAAGTTTAGATACTCTATATATAACTAAAGCATAGTATGCATAATATAGTTATATATAATAGAAGTAAAATATAGTAAACTTTAGTATAGCTAGAGATATCTTTCTAAGGTTTAGTTTATAATATTACTTCTCTTTTTCTACTCTATTTTTAAATATACTTAGTGCTCTTATTATACTCTATAGTAGATCTAAAGCAGTACTTAAAGTTCTTTAATATTATTATTCTCCCTAAAGGTTTAAAGAGCTCTTAAGTTCTCTCTATATATATAATATTATTTAATAAATATATAGTATATATAGCTTTATTTATAGTATTTCTAAGCTATATATAGTATTAATACTTTCTGTTTATTATTCTGTATTACTTTTATTATTTATTATTAAGAGTAGCTAGCTATTATTTATAACTTATTTAAATAAGAGATCTCTTTTAACACACTTAAGAACATTATAATAACTTTAGTTACTATATATTTATAGTAGTCTTATAGAAATAATTAATATTTATACTTTACCTAACCCCTCTCTTTTTTATATTAATATTTTAAGGTATTAATATTAACTAATACTTAACTTTATTACTATACTATTTATAATTATAGGAGATAACTTTATTATTATATTATTTATAAAGATAGATTAATAAAGTTATATAAATAACTAAAGAGATATTTTCTTTATCTTAATAATTTTACCCCTTAGGTTTTAAATATTAATTAATAAAGACTTTAGATTTAGTAGCTAAATATATAGCTTCTATTCCTATTTCTTAAATATTATTATATTAATAAAGAGATTAGATTTAACTACTAAATATTTAGCTTCTATAGTTAATCTATAATCTCTAAAGTTACTATTAATATTATAGATAAAGTTTTAGATTCCTTACTATTAATAAGAATAATAGATTATTCTATAATAACTTTATCTTTATTACTATAATTAATAACTATAATCTTTTATACTTTTTACTATATAAAAACTTTATTTTTACTAACCTTACTATTTCTAAAGCTTTTAGTAGCTTCTTAAAACCCTCTCTCTTTCTACCTTACCTTAAATTACTAGTTTTACTAATATTATAAAGTATAGATAGGGGTAAGAGCAAGTTATAAGGAGTAACTATCTTAGCTATAGATTAGTATATATAGAAAGTATAGTGAAATAAGCTATAGTATATAATTATATAATTATATATTATAGTATATAGCTACTATAGATTTATAAGGCTAAGAGTACTATAAACTATATTATAATATACCTCCTAGCTATATAGTAAATAGCACTAATATAGTAATATAGCTTTATATATAGCTATAACTATATATAAATATATATAAAAGAGATAAAGTAATATTATAAATAGCCTTAAAGGTATAGAATAAATAAAAGTATCTTTTATAAGAAGCTTAAAAAGTATAAATAAGAGGTATATAACCTAAGTAATAGTAATATAATCTAGGTAAGTAGTAGAAATCCTTTTAATAGTACTTAACTACCCTAAAGAGCAGCTAGATAGCATAGTTATATTATCTATACTACTTTATACCTTAATTTTCCCTCCTTCTTTTACTTAAAATACTATAATAATTATAAGTTAAATTTTTATATATAAAAAGAATTATTATATATATTATAGATAAGTATAGAAAGTTATATTTATATAGTATAACTTTTACTTATTAATATAATTATTAAAAATAGCTCCTAAGTATAAATAGTTTATAGTACTAGTTACTAAGTATATTACTAAGGCTAAAGCAATCTAAAAAGCTAAAAAGAAGATAGAGTAGGAATAGCTAGCTACTCTTACTAAGTAAGAGGAGGATAAAGAGAATAATAATAAGTCTTTTAATATTCTATAGCTTATTTAGTAACTTTAATACCTAAAGGTTAAGGCTATCCTCTATTATATAGAGGAGGACTTAGCTAAAAGTAAGCTTATTACTATTTTATAAAGATTTTTAATATTATAGAAGCTAATAATATCTTTTCTATTAAATATAGTAGCTATATATAAGCTATAGAATAATAAATATAAATATAGCCTCTTTATTAAAAAATAATAAGAATAAGGAGAAGTATATCTATATATTTATAATATTACTTCTATATACTTTAGAGATATTAATAATAGTTTAGAGAAGCTAAAACTAAAAAGGCTCTATATTATAAATAGTATATATATTAATATATATAAGAGAAAGACTACTCCTATTATTACTAAGAAGATATTAGGCTTAGCTAAGAAGCTCTATACTTTCTCTATTACTATAGAGAGAGTTAGTAAGCTAATAGACTACCCTTATTATAGCTACTTACTCACTATTTATAAAGAAGAGCTTTAGTTAATACTTTTATAGTATTAATAAGTATTACTATTATTATTTTATAAGCTATAGCTATAAGCCCCTTATTTTTGCTATTATTACTCTTTATAAATATTACTATAAAATATATAATAAGTAGGAATAAGTTATAAATATTCTATATACTTATATATATTTACCTAATTAATTTAGTATAATACTAACTTAATTATTTAGAGCCTTATTTATTAGTATTATACTCTCTAAGCTATCCTTAAGAAGAAAGAGGAGGAGAAGGAGGAGAAGCTCTAGATTATTATATACCTAGAGATTACTATAGAAAGATTAGCTTTAGCTAGCTCTTTTTAATAGATCTCTATAGCTATTACTCTTTCTATTAATATTCTTATTAATATATATACTTACTTAGTAAGCTTTTTAGCTTTCTATAAGCTATTTATTAATATAGCTAATAGCTTTGGCCTCTGGCCACTGCATAGTGATTTTACCTGCTCAAGTGCAATAGACCTTCTAACTCCGCGCCTCCTGATAATATATAGCCTTCGGTCACGTGATCCTCTCCTAACTATAGCTATACTTATACGTGCCTGTTAATAGCCTCACGATCTTCAACTTTATATCGATAATAACGTGGTTTTTGATTATTTAATAGACTACGAAACTATCGACTTTTCCTCTCGCGCACCACCCGCGCCGCCGTTAAATACCGCCTCTATCACCGCTTCGTCCGCTAGAAGTCGTTACTATCTTTACTAGTCCCCTATAGGGGTATTAAGGTAAGCCCTCTTGAGGGCTATGCTAATAATACGCTCTCTATATATAGCGGAGTGGTTAATAAAGGAGCGGGTTTTATCGATCACATCGAGGCTAAACTCTCTAGCGATCCCCTCTATATTATTTACGCTAAAGGGCGTGCCTCGCTTAGGCTTAGCATATTTATATATAGGGTCTAGTGCTAATATAATTAAGGATTTATTATAGGTTAGATAAGGATAAGGATAAGGGAGAGGTATAAGGCCCTGCTCGTAGTAGTAGAGCTTCTTATGCTTCTAGCTATAAGAACCTCTTAGGAAAGACCTCTCTAGTTAAGGAGTTACCTCTTATATAGTAGCATTTATAGCACCTTTAGCACCTTACTAGAAGGTCGACCTTTTAGGTTAAGGAGTTATCTTATATAGTAGCTTTTACCTTACTAGAAGGTTTAGCGAGGGCGTTACTATAAGAGCCTTAGTAGCCTATTTAGCTCTGATATAATTAGCCCTAGTATAGCGCGTATCTGACTTTATATAGTAATATTTAGAGGGTTTGCTTGCGAGTAGTAGGAACGTATAGGGTTCCTATATTATTTTCCTTAACTAGTAGAGGGTATAGGTTAAAATACCTATATAGTATTTCCCGAATTATACCTGCGAACTAGGTAAATTTATTATAGTCTTTTTGCAAAGGGGCTGCGGCGTAATTCCGAGCTCAATAGCTAATAGCTTTATTAACTACCTTATTATAGCTATTTATATAGAGGAGCACTCTTATTATTAAATATATATCTTTAGGTAATAATACTCTTTACTTTTAGTATTTAAGAGAAAATAAGCTAGTATATCTATAAGAATTGCTTTTATATCTAGCTAGTATATATAGAGAGGGTATAGCTTTATAGATAATATCTCTTAGTTTTTAGACTAAATATAGCTTTATTCTATATTCTTAAACTTACTTCTCTTTTATTATAATAATATAATAAGTATTTATTAAGTTTAATAATATATAAAAGTAATTTAATTTAGCTTAAGAAAGAGCTTTTATAAATCTATCTATTAGTATTCTATCTATAGATATATAGAGTACTTTAAGTATACTCTTAATATACTCTTAGTATAGCTATATATTCTAAATATTAATATATGATAAATAGATATATATTCTCTCCCTCTCTAACTACTAGTTATATAGTTTACTAATTATTATAATAGACTTTCTAAGTATCTCTAAGTTCTAAAGTAAGATTATAGTATAGCTTTTAAGGAGCTATTATCCCTTTAGTAATATACTTAAGGCTTAAAAGCTCTACCTTAGTTACTAATATTATTACTATTACTTAACAGGCTACTTTCTACTAAATTATATCTCTAAAGAGTATTATTATATAGCTTTATAATAATTTATAAGTCTCTTTATTATTAGTAAAAAAGGTATTATTAATAATTAGCAATAAGAAAGTCTCTTTATTACTCTCTAAGCTATTATAATAGATTATAAAGTAGGAAGTTATATAGAGATACTATATATACTACCTTACTATAATAAAGTGCTATATACTTAGATTTATAAGGAAATAGAAGAGTTATACTATAATAAAGACTATATTAAGTTATATTATTATTATTATATATAAAAAACTTTTAATAAGTAATTAATACTCCCTAACTTAATATTTATAGCTTTACTAAAGTTCTTCTTAAGCTTAGTAACTAATATATAAATACTTAGATTAAAGCTACTATAAAGCTTAAAGTAGTTTATAATAATCTTGATATACTAGTTATAAATTAGGTAAATCTTTCTAGCTACTTAGTTTTATATAATATATAGTTTAAGGTACTATTTAATAAAGCTTAATTTATATAGTTTATATAGTTATTAATTCTCTTATATAAGTTTCGAAGTTCCTAAAGTATAGTTTTAATAAAATAAAATAAGAATATTATTAAGAACTAAAACCTTATAGTACTTATCTTAAAAAAGATAGAGCTTTTTATAATATAGTAAGAGCTTAAGCTTATATAAAGCTATAGAAAATTTCTTATACTATAGAAGAAGTATATTCTTAAGGCTATATAAAGCTTTATTAAGTTCTATAACTTTATAAAACTACTTAAAGCTATTTAGAAAGTAATAAGTAACTAGTTCTCTATTTAGGTTAACATTTATATTTAGAAAAGCATTAATAATTCAATTAGAGTATTTTATAGTTAAGTTAAGCTATAATTACTATTACTATATATTAACTTTAAGCTATAAGTATAGTAGTATAGATTAAGCTAAGAGAGAAAATATGTTATATATCTCTTTATATATATATTTATACTTTATAAACTTTAAAGTAGTTATCTTAGAATTTTTAGATATATATCTATTTAAGAAAAAGAGGCTTTAAGTATACTTTAGACTACTTAATAATATACTAAGTTTTTTTAGCTATAAGCTTATTAGTTTCCTTATTTATAGTATCTTAAAATATATCTTAAAGTAGCTTTCTTAACTTTCTAGCTTTAAAGAAGTTACTTAGAAGCTTTAAGAGGTTTTCTATAAAGTATACTATCTTTTACTTAGTATTTAGGTATATCTTAGAGTTATTTTATAGATATATAGTAATAATAAAGTATAGAGTTTTATAGCCTCTAGCCACTATATAGTGATTTTACCTGCTTTGCAACAGACCTTCTAACTCCGCGCCGCGCCTCCTGATAATATATATAGCCTTTAGTTACGTGATCCTCTCCTAACTATAGCTATACTTATATATACCTATCTTACTAGATAGTCTTATGATCCTTAACTTTGCAGTTTAATAATAATATCTATTAACTTATCCTCTTGCCTATTACCCACGCTGCTAATACTATCTCTATCACTGCTTTATCTGCTAGCTATACTATTATTAGCAATGCTCTCTCTGTTTTATAGTTAGTGTAAGCTATACTTACTAATCCCTATATAGCTGCCTTAACCTTAGTATTATAGAGAGCCTGTTTAAAGAAGGGCTAATATATAGGGTGTGCAATAACCTAATTAACTTCTAATACTATATTTACTTATTTATATATAATATTATTATATATCTAGTTATTCTCTATAGGGGTATTAATAAGGGCTCTCCTAAGAGCTATACTAATAATATACTCTTAGTGTTATCTAGGCTACTTAATAAAATAGAGTGTTTTATTAATTATATTAATACTAAACTCTTATATAATCTTTTATATATTATTAATATTAATAAATATGCCTTATATATAGCTAGTATATTAATATACTAGGTCTAGTGCTAATATCTTAGAGAACTTATTATAGGTTAATAAGGATTAAAAAGAGAGATAGATATAAAGCCCTATTTATAAAGCTTTTTATACTTCTAGCTATAAGAACCTCTTAGGAGGTTAAGGAGTTATCTCTTATATATACCTTACTAAAAGGTTAACCTTTAGATAAGAAGTTATTAGATATCTTATATAGTAGCATTTACCTTGCTAAAAGGTTTACCTTTTAGGTGTTTTTTATAGTATCTTACTAGAAGGTATTCCCAGACTATAAGAGCCTTAGTAGCCTACTTAGCCCTAATATAATTAGCCCCGTTATATATAGCATAGTATTACCTATACTATTACTATTCTACTAGTCTATTTAGCTAGAGTATATATCTAACTTTATATAAGGGTTTGCTTACTAGCAGGAATATATCAGGTTTCTATATTATTATCCTTAACTAGTAGAGGGCATAGGTTAAAGTGCCTCTATAGTGTTTCCCAAATTATACCTATAAACTGGGTGAATTTATTATAGTCTTTTTTATAGGGGGCTGCGTTATAACTATAAACTTAAGTATAGAGTTTTATATATAAAGGTATTTTCTATAATAGCTTTATACTAATTAAATAAAAAGGTTATAAAAAAGTATTTTAATAATTATTTAGTAAGCTCTTTTCTAAATAAAGAGTTATAAAAGCTCTTAGATATTACTCTTTAATACTCTATTATACTAGAGGCTTATAGTTAATCTAGTAATATTAATAATAAATAGGTTAGAAATCTATTTTAGCTATTAAGAAATAGTCTTACCTAGGTTATTATTAACTCTCTTTCTTTATAAATACTTAAGTAGCTAGTCCTTAAGTATTTAGAATAAATAGATATAGATCTATACTCTTAGTAATAATACTTTATACTTTAGAGTAAAGCTTAAGTATTAAATATCCCTAAGATCTAAAGTATTATATTTGAGAATTTAATAGATATTTTAACCTTACTAATAATTATCTAGGTACTCTAGATATTTATAGCCTCCTTCTTATTATATAGAGAGTAGAACTTTAACTTATTAAAATATATATTATATATAATAATAACCTACTGAAGTATAGAAACCTAGGTTCTATATAGGTTAAATATATCTAGTATATATTCTATAAAATATCTAAGATCAGCCTTAGAGTTAACTTTATAATAGTATTTCCTAATACCTTTTTTATAACTCTCTTTAAGAGAGTGAGCTTTATAGCTATAGATATATAAGCTTTTTAAGTAAAGGTATAGGTCTTAGTATATAGTAAGTATAAAATCTAGCTATTATTATTAAAAATAGTATTAAAACTACTTAAGTTTTATCTAAATAGAGCTTTACTAATTATTTATAGTATATAAATTAATATTAAAGATAAAGACCACTACTCTCTAAGTCTCTAAGATAAGGTACTTTAGTAAGTAAGTAGATATTAATAATATAAATACTTTTAGAATAATTTCTAAGCTAGTATACTCCTTACTACCTACTAGCTTCTTAGTATTTATAGATAGAAGCTTAAGATTAATTCTAAGCTTTTCTATTTATTATTTATATTAAGTAAATCCTTATATAGTAATCCTAATATACTTAATATTATAGCCTCTAGCTACTATATAGTAATTTTACCTCCTTTATAATAAACCTTCTAACTCCGCGCCTCCTAATAATATATATAGCCTTTAGTTATATAATTATAACTCTTCTAACTATAGCTATACTTATATATATCTATCTATAGCCTTAAGTTTATAGTTATAACGCAGCCCCCTGCAAAAAAGACTATAATAAATTTACCCAGTTTATAGGCATAATTTAGGAAACACTATAGAGGCACTTTAACCTATACCCTCTACTAGTTAAGGATAATAATACAGGAACTCTATATATTCCTGCTAGCAAGCAAACCCTTATATAAAGTTAAATATATACTCTGGCTAAATAGACCAGCAGAATAGTAATAGTGTGGGTAACGCTGCGCTATATATAACGGGGCTGATTATATTGGGGCTGAGTAGGCCACTGAGGCTCTCGTGGCCTGGGAAAAATACCTAAAAGGAGAAGGTCTATTGCAAAGCAGGTAAAATCACTATGCAGTGGCTAGAGGCTATCTATAGCCTTATAATTCTTAACTTTATAGTTTAATAATCATATAGTTTTTAAATTACTTAATTACTATAAAGTACTAAACTATTAAGTTATCCTCTTATCTATTATCTATGCTACTATTAAATACTATCTCTATTACTGCTTTACTATTTACTAATTCTCTTTTTTAATTAGGCTAACTAATACCTTTATAGTAGCTCTACTATTATTAGTAATGCTCTCTCTGTTTAGTATAAGCTAGACTTACTAATATTCCCCTATAGAGCTGCCTCTATCTTAGTATTATAGAGAGCCTATTTTAAGAAGGGTTAATAGATAGAGTATATAATAATATAATTAACTTCTAATACTATATTTACTTATTTATATATAATATAATTATATATATAGATATCCCCTATAGAGATATTAAGAAGAACTCTCTTAAGAGCTATATTAATAATATCCTCTTTAAGTTTATAGTTATAATACAGCCCCCTGTAAAAAAGACTATAATAAATTCACCTAGTTTATAGATATAATTTGGGAAACACTATAGAGGCACTTTAATTTTTACTCTCTACTAGTTAAGGATAATAATATAGAAACTCTATATATTCCTGCTAGCAAGCAAACCCTTATATAAAGTTAGATATATACTCTAGCTAAATAGACTAGCAGAACAGTAATAGTATAGATAATACTATACTATATATAATAGAGCTAATTATATTAGAGCTAAGTAAGCTACTAAGGCTCTTATAGTAATGCCTTTTAGTAAGGTGAAAAATACCTAAAAGGTAAACCTTCTAGTAAGGTAAACACTATTATATAAGATATCTAATAACTCCTTACCTAAAGGTTAACTTTCTAGTAAGGTATATATAAGAGATAACTCCTTAACCTTCTAAGAGGTTTTTATAGCTAGAAGCATAAAAAGCTCTATAAATAGAGCTTTATACCTATCTCTCTTTCTTATTCTATAACTTATAATAAATCCTCTAAGATATTAATACTATATCTAGTATATTAATATACTAGGTATATATAAAGTATACCTATTATTACTAGTAACGTAAACTAGATTACTATAGAGTTTAGTATTAATATAATTAATAAAAACTCCTCTTTCTTTAACTAACCTAGTTTATATAAAGAGTATATTATTAGTATAGCTCTTAAGAAAGCTTACCTTAATACCCCTATAGGGGATACTAATATATATAGTTATATTATATATAAATAAGTAAATATAGCTTTAGAAGTTAAATAGGTTATTATCTACCCTATCTATTAACCCTTTTTTAAACAGGCTCTCTATAATACTAAGACAGAGGCAGCTCTATAGAGATTAGTAAGTATAGCTTATACTAACTAATAGAGAGAGCATTGCTAATAATAGTATAGCTACTAGTAGATAAAGCAGTGATAGAGGCAGTGTTAGCAGCGCAGATAATAGGCAAGAGGACAAGTTAATAGATATTATTATTAAACTGCAAAGTTAAGGACTATAAGGCTATTTAGTAAGATAGGTATATATAAGTATAGCTATAGTTAGGATAGTTATAATTACGTAACTAAAGGCTATATATATTATTAGGAGGCGTAGCGCGGATTTAGAAGGTCTATTGCAAAGCAGGTAAAATCACTATATAGTAGCTAGAGGCCTAGTGTTTACCTTATTAAAAGGTTTAGTAAAGGCATTACTATAAGAATCTTAGTAGCCTACTTAGCCCCAATATAATTAGCTCTATTATATATAGCATAGTATTATCTATACTATAATTATTCTATTAGTTTATTTAGCTAGAGTATATATCTAACTTTATATATAGGTTTACTTACTAGTAGAAATATATAGAGTTTCTATATTATTATCCTTAACTAGTAGAGGGTATAGATTAAAGTACCTCTTTAGTGTTTTTAAATTATATATATAAACTAGGTAAATTTATTATAGTCTTTTTTATAGGGGGGCTGTTTTATAACTATAAACTTAATACTTAATATTATAGTAGATTTTATAGATAGTAAAGCTTTATTATCTTTATACCTAGTATTTAAATATCTAGAATATCTTAAATACTTTATTATACTCTTTTAAAACTAGGGAAATTATAAAAAGCCTTTTACTATACTTATCTTTAATAAAAAGTATCTAGGTATATTATTTACTAAGCTTTTAGTAGTTAAAGAGGTTTTAGGCTATATAGTAGTAGAGATAGAGAGATCTAGCTTTAGATATACTATAGAAGATAACTTACTAAGTATATACTTAGGTATAGAATTTATATAAATATATAATAGAGTTTTAATTCTTATTCCCTAAGTATTATATATAAGATATTTTAGAATACTCTAGCTTAGGTAACTAGCTTAGAGTTACTATAGTTTTATATTATTAAACCTTTTAGCTATATAGTAATATAAAAAATATACTAGCTTTTAGTTACTTAAGAAGGCTATAATACTAATATTATTTATAGAAATACTAAAACTAAATAGATAGATAGAGATAGAGTTTTATTTAAAGAAGACTAAGTTACTCTTATATAGTAGCTACTTTATATAAGTAGACTTTCCTAGCTTACTATACTATAAAGTTATTATAATATAGTTTATAGTACTCTTAGCCTTATAAGGCTGCAGTAGCTATACACTATAGTGTATAATTATATACTATAGACTATTTTACTATACTTTCTATACACACTAATCTATAGCTAAGATAGTTACTCTTTATAACTTACTATTACCTCTATCTATAGCTTATAAGAGTTATAAGCCTAGCTCTATAGCTTATAAATACCTCTCTAACCTCTCTAAGCTTAAGAAAGAGTAAGCAGCTCTCACTTTTATTATTTTTTACCTATTTAAAATAACCTTATAATACTTAAAAACCTTTTTAAAGTAACTTTATAATAATAGCTATATACTCTTTAATAACCTTCTCTCTAGAAATAAGGCTCTAGAGCTTTACTAACTAGCTTTATTAATATCTTAGTCTATACTTATCTATATATAGTGAGAGTATCTAGAAGTATCTTAATCTTAATAACTCTAATACTAAAAAGCCTTTTAATACTCTTAAGAGCACTCTAACTATTTAGGAGTTTATAGATAAGTATAATATCTATTTTTAAGCTAAATATAAAGCTAATTTTAGTAAGTATAAAGCAGCCCTTTAGAAGCAGAAAGCTAAGGGAAATCCCTCTTAAATACTTTATAAAATCACTAATAATAATAATATTATTAATATTATTAAGAGTAAAGGGTTTAATACTCCTTAATATATTAATAAAATAGGTTTTATTATTCTTAAGTTTATAAAGCTAACCTTACTAATCTCTATTAAGTATAAGGATATCTAAGAGAAATAAAGTAATATACTTAAGTTTCCCTCTATTAATAATATAAACCTCTTATTATAGATTACTTTATACTATAACCACTAAGTATTTACTTATTAAACTATTAATATAGTTTACCTTAAAGTAATAGAGATAAAACTTAATAATATAAATAATAAGTTCTAGATTAACCTTTAGAATATATTTTACCTCCTTAAATAGTAACTTATTTATTTTAATAATAATATATAGAAATAAGTATATTACTTAACTTACTAAGTAGTATAAAGAGTAATACTATTTCTATAAATTAGTAATAAGCTAAAATATTACTAATACTAAGGAAAGCTATAATAGATATACTTTTCTTAAGGTAGTATATTATAAAATAGCTTTTATATAGACCTAAAACTAGCTAGATTTAGTTACTTAAGTAAAAGAGATTAAAATACCTTATTTCTTACTTAAAGAGCTTAAAATTATCCTTATTATAAAGATCTATAATAAGCTAGCCTTTACTAAAAGTTTTAGTAAATTACTTAAAGTATATACTACTTTTATAGATTACTTTAACTTAGAGAATCTATTTTAAGCTTTATAAACTGCTTTAGATACTTTCTTTTTAGTAGTAATACTTAATAAGATCTCTAGCTACTTCTATAGATAATATTTTAAGTAGACTTTATAGAACTATAGCTATATTTAATAGGTATTTATAGACTTACTAAAAGATAGCCTTAAGGATTATAAAATACTAAAGGATAAAGTATAGTATATATAAAAAATAGTAATATCTCTATAATAAAGCTATATCTATAATAACCTTATATATATAGAGTGGATTATAAAGAAGTTATAGAAGAGTAATTAGCTTCTATCTAACTATAGCTATAGTAGATATTATAGTAGTAACTAGAGTAAGTATAGTAATAAAAGTAGTATTAGTAACTAAGAGTAACTTCTTAATAATATTTCCTATTATATTATTAACTAAAGCTTTCTTAAAGATAAAAGCTAAGTAGCCTAAGTTTATTTTATAGTATTTATATTCTTTAAGAAACTATATACTCTCTCTAATAGTATTATTCTAGATAACTATAAAGCTCTTTATATTATTAATAATAAAAGAAAGTTAGTTTTTAATATCTTTATATACTTATTAGGTTTATAGTTATAATACAGCCCCCCTATAAAAAAGACTATAATAAATTCACCCAGTTTATAGATATAATTTAGAAAACACTATAGAGGCACTTTAATCTATGCTCTCTACTAGTTAAGGATAATAATACAGGAACTCTATATATTCCTGCTAGTAAGCAAACTCTCTGAATTGATATCACTGTATAAAGTTAGACGCGCGCTCTGGCTAAATAGACTAGCGGAATAGTAACAGTGCAGGCGACGCCGCTTTATATACTTATATAATAATAAGGTAATTAAAGTTAGTAATATAAATATATTAATTATTAAAAGGGGTACTTAGGTTATCTAGAGTATATTTAAAAATACCTTAATAAGTAAAAAGAGTACTCTAACCTTAAATAATATTACTATTATTAAAAATATATATATTAATATTATCTTAGAAATACTCCTCCTTAAGATAGATATTTAGTATAATAGCTATAACTACTCTTTATAGTTTAGTAAGCTAGATAAGTCTACTTATATAAAGTAGCTACTATATAAAAGTAATCTAGTCTTCTTTAAATATGACTCTATTTCTATCTACCTACTTAGTCTAAGTATTTCTATAAGTAGTATAAAGATTATTGCTTTCTTAAATAACTAGAAGCTAGTATACTCTTTATATTACTATGTAGCTAAAAGGTTTAATAATATATAACTATAGTATCTCTAAGCTAGTTATTTAGGCTAGAGTATTCTTAAATACTTTATATATAATACTTAGGAGGTGAGGATTAAGACTCTATTATATATTTCATATAAATTCTATACTTAAGTATATACTTAGTAAGTTATCTTATATAGTATATCTAAGGCTAGATCTCTTTATTCTTATTACTATATAGCTTAGAATCTCTTTAACTACTAAAAGCTTAGTAAACTATATATCTAGATATTTCTTATTAAAGATAAGTATAGTAAAAGACTTTTTAGAATTCCCCTAGTCTTAAAAAAGTATAATAAAGTATTTAAGGCACTCTAGATATTTAAATACTAGATATAAAGATAGTAAGGCCTTACTATTTATAAAATCTACTATAATATTAAGTATATTATTATTACTATATAAAGCTCTACTTAGTATAAATAATAAGTAAAAAAGCTTAGAATTAAACTTAAGCTTTTATCTATAAACACTAAGAAGCTAGTAGATAATAGAGAGTATATTAGTTTAGAAGTTATCTTAAAAGTATTTATAATATTAATAACTACTTACTTACTAAAGTATCTTATCTTAGAGACTTAAAGAGTAGCAATCTTTATCTTTAATATTAATCTATATACTATAAATAACTAGTAAAGCTCTATTTAGAAGAAACTTAAGTAGTTCTAGAACTATTTCTAATAGTAGTAACTAGATTTTACACTTCTATAGCTATAGAGCTTACCCTCTTAAAGAAAGTTATATAAAAGATATTAGGAGATACTATTATAAGGTTAACTCTAGGGCCTATCTTAAATACTTTATAGAATATATATTAGAAATATATAACCTATACTAGATCTAGGTTTCTATGCTTAACTAGGTTATTATTATATATAATATATACTTTAATAAGTTAAGATTCTACTCTCTAAATAATAAAAAGAAGGATATAGATATCTAGAGTGCCTAGATAATTATTAATAAGGTTAAAATACCTATTAAATTCTCTAATATAGTTTTTAAGACCTTAGGGGTGCTTAATAAAATAAATAGTAACTTTATAATAAATAAATAAATTATTAATAAGCTTAAGTTCTCTATACTAGCTACTTTCCATAGTTTAGAAATACCTTATACTACTATTATAATATAGCCTAAGAGTATACTAGCTAGAATATAGAGAGGACTGCTTATTTCTAAATAAACTCCTAATCCTAAAAGTATACTAGGATTAAGTTTAAACTCTTCTATAATACTAGAGCTATACTCTAAAGCATAGAGTGCTATTACTAAGAGTATAGATCTATATCTATTTATTTTAAATACTTAAGAACTAGCTATTTAAGTATCTATAATAGAGAAAAGCTTATAATAATCTAGATAAAACTCCTCCTTAGTAGTTAAAACAGATTCCTAACCTACTTATTATTAATATTAATAAATTAACTATAAATCTCTAATATAATAGAGCACTAGAGAGTAATATTTAAGAGTTTTTATAACTCTTTATTTAGAAAAGAGCTTACTAGATAACTACTAGAATACTTTTTTTATAACTTTTATACCTAATTAGTATAAAGCTATTATAGAAAGTACTCTTAGATATAAGACTCTATACTTTACTATTATAGTATATCTATAGAATAACTCTAAGATATATCTAAATACTAAGTAGAAAATAATATACTTTATAGAAAACTTCTTAAAGCCTCTAAGTAACTATTTTAAAGCTAGGAAGCTAAGAAAGCTACTCTAAGGTATATTTTAAGAAGCTATAAATAAGGAAATTAATAAGTTTATAGCTAAGGAAACCTAGTATATTATTAACTAGTTTAAGATATATTTAAAGTCTCTTTTCTTAATATAGATATATATCTATAAGTTCTAAGGTAACTGCCTTAATATCTATAAAGTATAAATGTATATATAAGGAGATATATAAAACACCTTCTCTCTTAGCTTAATCTATATTACTATACTTATAGCCTAAGGTCTATATATAGTAATAGTAATTATAGCCTAGTTTAGCAATAAAATACTCTAATTTAATATTATTAATATATTTCTAAATATAGATATTAACCTAGATAGAGAGCTAGTTATCTATTACTTTCTAGATAGCTTTAAGCAGGCTAGTAAAGTTATAGAGCTTAATAGAGCTCTATATAGCTTAAAGAATATATCTCTTCTATAATATAAAGAATTCTCTATAGCTTTATATAAGCTTAGGCTCTCTCTATATAATAAGAAGCTCTGCCTTTTTTAAGATAAGTATTATAAGGTTCTGATCCTGTTCTATATTAATAATATTCTTATTTTATTTTATTAAGACTATGCTTCTAAAGCTTAGGAGCTTATATAAGAGATTAAGAAACTATATAAACTATATAAACTAGGCTTTATTAAATAGTATCTTAAGATATATATTATATAAGACTAAATAGCTAAAAAGATCTACCTAGTCTATAACTAGTATATTAAAACTATTATAGAGCACTTTAGGCTCTATAATAATATTTACCTAAGTACTCCTATACTAGTTATTAAGCTTATAAAAAACCCTAGAGAGGCTATAACTATAGAAGTTAAGAATTACTAATTACTTATTAAAAGTATTTTATATATAGTAATAATAATATATCTTGAAATAGCCTTTACTATAGTATAACTCTCCTGCTTTTTTAGAAATCTAAGTATATAGCACTTTACTATAGTAAGGTAATATATATAGTATCTCTATATAACTTACTACTTTATAATCTACTATAATAGCTTAGAGAGTAATAAAGAAACTCCCTTATTACTAATTACTAATAATACCTTATTTATTAAATATAAAGACACTTATAGATTATTATAAAGCTATATAATAATACTCTTTAGAGATATAATTTAGTAAAAAGCAGCTTATTAAGTAATAGTTATAATATTAATAACTAAAGCAGAGTTTCTAAGCCTTAAATATATTACTAAAGAGATAATAGCTCTTTAAAAGCTATACTATAACCTTATTTTAGAACTTAGAGATATTTAGAAAGTCTATTATAATAATTAGTAAACTATTTAACTAGTAGTTAGAGAGAGAGAGTATATTTTAACCTATCTATAGTATATTAATATCTAGAATATATAGCTTTACTAAGGGTATATGAAAAGTATTTTTAAAGTGCTCTATATATCTATAGATAAGATACTAGTAAATAGGCTTATAAAAAGCCTCTCCTAAGCTAAGTTTAAATATTTCTAAGCATTGCTAAACCTAGTAAATACTTACTATATTATTATAATAAAAGAGAAGTAAGTTTAAGAGTATAGAATAAAGCTCTATTAGGCCTAAAGGGTAGTAGATATTATCTATAGAGCTATAGCCCTTTTATATATAATAGCTAGGTATAAAAGCAATTCTTATAGATATACTAGCTCTATATCTCTCTAAATACTAAAAAGTAAAGAGTATTAATATCTAAAGATATATATTTAATAATAGGAGTATTTCTTAGTATAGATAGCTATAATAAGGTAGTTAATAAAGCTATTAGCTATACTAGTAAGTAGCTTATAGAGAGCTAAAAGGCTTACTAACTAAGTATATATACTAGTAATAGTAATATTAGAAAGAGTAGTAGCTATAGAGATTTGCTAAGAAGAGCTAGCTAAAGCTAGCTCTTTTATAGTAGTCTCTAGGTATATAATAACCTAGAGCTCCTTCTCCTCCTTCTTCTCCTGCTCCTGCTTCTTCTCTTTCTCCTTCTCCTTCTGTTAGATTATAGGGTCCGGAACGCGCAGTGTAAGTTAGGCGTGATATTAGTCTGGCTCTGCACGCGGGCCTGAAGCGGCCCGGGCGCGCTAACTATAACCAGGGTGTGCACAGGAAAAAGGGGTTAGGACATGCCTAAATAAGAATAAATAGGTAGAATTATATATATACTATAGTATTATAAATATATATATAATTATGCCTAATCTAATAATTAATAGTTTAATATATACTATACTGCTATAAATACTACTCTAAAACCTTAATTATAAGATAATAATAACTATAACTGCTTTTTAGCTATATAGATATAGTAACTAGATTCTCTAGATTAACCTCCTATATATAAAGGTATCTAGCCTTAAGCTATAGAATAGCATTAACCTATATACTGCTATTCTAAATATAAATAGTATGCTTTAAAGCTGCTTTAGAGATAAGGTTATAGAGCTAACTATTCTAGATATCTCTAACTACTCTATAGATAGTGTAGTAAATAGCATAGTAGTTATGCTACTAAGTACTAATATAACTACTATATATACTAAATAATAGTATAATTATATATAAATACTAGCTTCCTCACTATAGGAGATATACTAAAAGATACCTAAGTTACCCTTAATATATTTAAAATAGCTAATTTATATACTAAAACAGGCTAAGGAATATTTAGCTCTACTATACTAGGAAATAATAAAAATGCTATATCTGAGAATAACTTAGAAGTGCCTAAGAGGTATAGACCTATTATATACTAAGTGTGGAGAAGAGAGTAATCTGCTATATTTAAAAGCTATAAAAGGGTATCTATAACTATATAAATAACTAATAAAAGGGGCCTCTGCCTAGCCTACTATAGCTACTATTTCTTAGCTAAGTACTAGATTATATTTAAAGAACTATATCTAGAGTGTCTTTAGAGAAGCAAATCTCTCTATTACTTAGTAAAGAAGTATATTAATAATAATAAGAAGCTTATAAAGTATATTTATAAGCTTAAACTAAGTAGTAGATAGTATATAGAGGATAAATAACTATATAGCTACTATAGAGAAACCCTTAAGTCTATATTTTATATATAGCTAAATAACTACTAACTCTATAACTTTGCTATTCTAGACTCTAGAGTAATAATATATATATTTAATAATACTTTATAGTTTACTATACTTACTAGAGCAGCTTCTAGTAACTTTCTATAGACAGGCATATACTAGGTTTTTATTAAGGGATATAGTATAGTTAATATTAAGATAAAGGGGTATAGTAGAAGTATAATATGCCTATAACTATATAATATAGCGCTCTGCTATAGATTTATAAGTAACTTTATATTACTTAGGAAGCTATACTAGTATAGTATCTAGTAAAATATAAGTCTATAAAATAACTATCTTTAAAGATTAGATTATACCTACCTCTGTGTATTAGATAAGAGGTATTACTAATAGGTTCTTAAGTATAGGGAGATCTTAGGGAGTAACCTATTATATAGTAAAGGGAATAAGGTAGGTGCTATATTCTTTATAAGTGCTTAGTAATCCCTAGCTAAGTATTATATATATATATATAATATAATAATAAAGTAATAACCTATCTATAGTAGTACTATAATATAGTACTAGTATCTTAGATATCTAGGCCTAAAAGCTATTTAATATCTCTTAAATAGTATAAGAGGAGTCTGCTTTACTTAAGGAGATAAGCCTATTATAATAATTAACTATAATATCTATAGTATAGGCAAAGTCTGCTGCTAAGTATAATAAGCACTATAAGAGTTTATTAAGTATACAGAGCTAGGTAAATATATTACCCTAGACTTCTATAATTATAATAAAAGCTATAAAGGGTATTACTTAGCGCTTCTTATAATAGATTAATCTATAGTATATACCTAGAACTTCTATCTTATATAGTAAGATATAGATAAGCTCTTTATAGTAATTAAGGACTACTTAATAATACTCTTAATATAATATAGAGTATATATAAAGGTAATTAAAATAAACCTTAAGCTTATAAAGCACCTATATATTATTACTACTATTAAGGTATAAGGTATCTGCCTTAAGCCCTCTACTACTAATACCTAAGCATAGAATAGTAGAGCAGAATAAGTTAGTGCTATAATTAAGAAGTATATAAGAGCTATAGTAATAGATATAAAGTTACTAGATATACTATAGCCTGAGATAATAAAGTTATCTACCTATTTATATAACTATATATCTATAGTAGTAAGAGGCTAGTAAATACTCTATAAGCTATTTTACTAATACTTCTAGGCTTCTAAGTCCACTAACTATATATACTCTAACCTCTTATACCTATATATCTATAGCTATAAGGTATTTACTATAATAAAGGAAGCTTAGCTTAAGTAATAATACTATAAGAGGCTTATGCTATATATATTTATTAACTTCCTAGTAAGCTATATATCTAGTAACTTCTTTTATATATAAAACCTACTATATATAGAAGTATTTACTATATATAATATAATATTTAATAAGAAGAAGTTTTTTAATAGTAACTTAAAGAGGCTTATTAAAGAGTTCTAGTATATAAACCTTACTATAATATAAGAGTAGATTAACTAGCTAATTAGTAAGAGCTATATATAAGCTACTCTATAAAATATTAATAAGAAGATAGATAAGGTAGTTAAGTATAATAACTATTGCAATGCGGTTCACAGCACTCTCAGCCTTATAAGGCTACAGTAGCTATGCACTATAGCGCGCGATTATATAATCACGCACCACAGACTATTTCACTACGCTTTCTATATATACTAATCTATAGCTAAGATAGTTGCTCCTTATAACTTACCCTCACCCCTATCTATAGCTTATAATAGTTATAAACCTAGCTTTATAGCTTATAAATACCTCTCTAACCTCTCTAAGCTTAGGAAAGGGTAAGTAGCTTTTCTCTTATTATCTTTAGCCTATTTAAAATACCTTTATAATACTTAAAAACCTTTTTTAAAGTAACTTTATAATAATAGCTATATACTCTTTAATAACCTTCTCTCTAGAAATAAGGCTCTAGGGCCCTGCTAACTAGCCTTACTAATATCTTAATTTATACTTATCTATATAGAGTAAGAGTATTTAGAAATATCTTAATTTTAATAGCCCTGATACTAGAAAGCTTTCTAATACTCTTAAGAGCACTCTAACTATTTAGGAGTTTATAGATAAGTATAATAACTATCTCTAAGCTAAGTATAAGGCTAATCTTAGTAAGTATAAAGCAGCTCTTTAGAAGCAAAAGGGAAATCCCTCTTAGATATTCTATAAAACCACTAAGTATAATAACTTTATTAATATTATTAAGAGCAAGGAGTCTAATGCTCCCTAATATACTAGAGCTAGCTATACTGCTCCTAAGCTTATAAAGCTAACTCTACTAACTCCTATTAAGTATAAAGATATCTAAGATAAGTAGAGTAATATACTTAAGTATCTCTCTATTAATAATATAAATCTCTTATTATAGATTACCTTATACTATAACTATTAGGTACTTATCTATTAAACTATTAATATAGTTTACCTTAAAATAGCAGGGATAAAGCTTAATAATAAGAATAATAAGTCCTAGATTAACCTTTAAAATATACTCTGCTTTCTTAAATAGTAACTTACCTACTCTAATAATAGTATATAGAAATAAGTATACTAAGATTATAAGGATATTCTAAAGTATACTAAGTATACTACTTAATCTACTAAGTAGCACTAAGAGTAACACAATCTCTATAAACTAGTAGTAAGCTAGAATATTACTAATACTAAGAAAAGCTATAGTAGATATGCTTTTCTTAAGGTAGTATACTATAGAATAGCTCCTACTTAGGTCTAGAACTAGCTAGATTTAGTTACCTAAGTAGAAAAGATTAGAATATCCTATCTCTTACTTAAAAAGCTTAGAATTATCCTTATTACTAAGATCTATAATAAGCTAGCTACTACTAAGAGTTTTAGTAGATTACTCAGAGTATATACTACTTTTATAAACTACTCTAACTTAGAGAATCTACCTTAAGCTTTATAAACCACTTTAGATACTTCCTTTTTAGTAATAATACCTAATAAGATCCCCAGCTACCCTTATAAATAATACTATAAATAAACCCTATAGAACTATAGCTATATTTAATAGGTATTTATAAACTTACTAAAAATTAGCCTTAAGAATTATAAGATACTAAAGAACAAAGCATAGTATATATAGGAGATAGTAATATTTCTATAGTAGGGCTATATCTATAATAATCTTATATATATAAGATAGATTATAAAGAAGTCTCAGAAGAGCAGTTAGCACTTATCTAACTATAGCTATAGTAAATACTATAGTAGTAGCTAAGGCAGATATAGTAATAGTAGTAATAGTAATAGCACTAGTAACTAAGAGTAACTTCTTAATAATATTTCCTACTATATTATTAACTAAAGCCTTCTTAAAGATAAAAGCTAAGTAACCTAAGTTTATTCTATAGTGTTTATATTCTTTAAGAAACTATATACTCTCTTTAATAATATTATTCTAGATAATTATAGAGCTCTCTATATTATTAATAATAAGAGAAAGCTAGTTCCAGGCACCTTTATACACTTATATAATAATAAGGTAATTAAAGTTAGTAATATAAGTATACTAATTATTAAGAAGGGCACTTAGATTATCTAGAGTATATTTAAAAATACCTTAATAGGTAAAAAGAGCACTCTAACCTTAAATAATATTACTATTATTAAAAATATATATATTAATATTATCTTAGAAACACTTCTCTTTAAAATAGATATCTAGTATAATAGCTATAACTACTCTCTATAGTTTAGTAAGCTAGGCAAGTCTACTTATATAAAGCAGCTACTATATAAAAGTAACCTGGTTTTCTTTAAATATAACCCTATCTCTGCCTACTTACCTAGTCTAAGTATTTCTATAAGCAGTATAGATATTATAGCTCTCTTAAATAACTAGAAGCTAGAGTATTCCTTATATCACTATATAGCTAAAAGGTTTAATAATATATAACTATAGTATCTCTAAGCAGGTTACCTAGGCTAGAGCACTCTTAAACACCTTATTTATAATACTTAGAGAGTGAGGATTAAGACTCTATTATATATTTAATATAAATTCTATACTTAAGCATATACTTAGCAAGTTATTTTATATAGTAAATCTGAGGCTAGATCTCCCTATCTCTATTACTATATAGCTTAGAACCTCTTTAACTACTAAAAGCTTAGTAAACTATATACCTAGATACTTCTTATTAAAGATAAGTATAGCAAAAAACTCTTTAGAATTTCCCTAGTCTTAAAAAAGTATAATAAAATATTTAAGATACTCTAGATATTTAAATACTAGGTTTAAAGATAGCAGGGCCTTACTATCTATAAGATCTGCTATAATATTAAGTATATTATTATTACTATATAAAGCTTTACCTAGTATAAGTAATAGATAGAAGAGCTTAGAATTAAACTTAAGCTTTTATTTATAAATACTAAGAAGCTTATAAATAGTGGAGAGTATACTAGCTTAGAAATTATCCTAAAAGTATTTATAATACTAACTGCTGCTTACCTGCTAAAGTACCTTATCTCAGAGACTTAGAGAGTAGCAGTCTTTATCTTTAATATTAGTTTATATACTATAAATAACTAGCAAAGCCTTATTTAAATAGAACTTAAGTAGTTCTAGAACCACTTTTCATAGTAGTAACCAGACTTTATACTTACTATATACTAAGACCTATACCTATACTAGGGAGGCTTATATATCTATAGCTATAGAGCTTACCCTCTTAAAGAAAGTTATATAAAAAGTATTAGGAGATACTATTATAAAGTTAACCCCAGGGCCTATCTTAGATACCTTATAGAATATATACTAGAGATATATAACCTATACTAGATCTAGGTTTCTATACTTAACTAGGTTATTATTATATATAATATATACTTTAATAAGTTAAAATTCTACTCTCTAGATAATAAGAAGGAAGCTATAAATATCCAGAGCACCTAGATAATTATTAATAAGGTTAAAATACCTATTAAATCCTCTAATATAGTTCTTAAAACCTTAGAGATACTTAATAAAATAAATAGTAACCTTATAATAAATAAATAAACTATTAATAAGCTTAAGTTCTCTATACTAGCTACTTTCTATAATTTAAAAACACCTTATACTATTACTATAATATAGCCTAAGAGTATACTAGCTAGAATATAGAGAGGACTGCTTATACCTAAATAAACTTCTAATTCTAAAAGCATATTAGAATTAAGTTTAAACCCTTCTATAATACCAGAGCCTTATCCTAAAGCATAGCATGCTATTACTAAGAGTATAGACCTATATCTACCTATTTTAAATACTTAAGAACTAGCTACTTAAGTATCTATAGAGGAGGAGAGCTTATAGTAATCTAGATAAAACTCCTCTCTAGTAGCTAAAACAGATTCCTAACCTGCTTATTATTAATACTAATAGATTAACTATAAGTCTCTAATATAACAGAGCACTAGAGAACAGTACCTAAGAGTCCTTATAACTCTTTATTTAGAAAAGAGCTTACTAAATAACCACTAAAACGCTTTCTTTATAACCTTTATACCTAATTAGCATAAAGCTATTATAAAAAGCACTCTTATATATAAAACTCTATACTCTACTATTATAGTATATCTATAAAATAACTCTAAGATATATCTAAATACTAAGCAGAAGATAATATACTTTATAGAAAATCTCTTAAAGCCTCTAAGTAACTATTTTAAAGCTAGGAAGCTAAGAAAGCTGCTCTAAGATATATTTTGAGAAGCTATAAATAAGGAAATTAATAAGCTTATAGCTAAGAAAACCTAGCATATTATTAACTAGTCTAAGATATACTTAAAGCCTCTTTTCTTAAAGTAGATATATATCTATAAATTCTAAGATAACTACCTTAATACCTATAAAGCATAAATCTATATATAAAAAGATATATAAAACACCTCCTCTCTTAGCTTAACCTATACTACTATACTTATAGCCTAAAGCCTATATATAGCAGTAGTAATTATAGCCTAGTTTAACTATAAAATACTCTAATTTAATATTATTAATATATTCCTAAATATAGATATTAACCTAGATAGAGAACTAGTTACCTACTACTTTCTAGATAGCTTTAAGTAGGCTATTAAAGTTATAGAGCTTAATAGAGCTCTATATAGCTTAAAGGATATATCTCTTCTATAGTATAAGGAATTCTCTATAGCCTTATATAAGCTTAGGCTCTCTCTATATAATAAGAAGCCCTGCCTTTTTTAAGATAAGCACTATAAGGTCCTGCTCCTATTCTATATTAATAATATCCTTATTTTATTTTATTAAGACTATATTTCTAAAGCTTAGAAGCTTATATAAAAGATTAAGAAACTATATAAACTATATAAACTAGGCCTTATTAAATAGTACCTTAGAATATATATTCTATAAAACTAAGTAGCTAAAAAGATCTATCTAGTCTATAACTAGTATATTAAGATTATTATAAAGCACTTTAGTCATTATAATAATATCTACCTAAGCACTCCTATACTAGTTATTAAGCTTATAAAGAACCCTAGTAAGGCTATAGCTATAGAAGTTAAGAACTACTAATCACTTATTAAAAATATCCTATATATAGTAATAATAATATATCTTAAAGTAGCCTTTACTATAGTATAACTCTCCCACTTCTTTATAAATCTAAGTATATAGCACTTTACTATAGTAAGGCAGTATATATAGTATCTCTATTTAACTTACTACCTTATAATCTACTATAGCAGCTTAGGAAGTAATAAAGAAACTCCCTCACTACTAATTAGTAGTAATACCTTATTTACTAATAATAAAAAGACTTATAAATTATTATAAAGCTATATAATAATACTCTTTAGAGGTGTAATTTAGTAAAAAGTAGCTTATTAAGTAATAGTTATAATATTAATAACTAAAGCAAAGCTTCTAAGCCTTAAGTATATTACTAAAGAGATAATAGCTCTTTAAAGGCTATACTATAACCTTACTTTAAAGCTTAGAGATATTTAAAAAGTCTATTATAATAATTAGTAAACTATATAACTAGTAATTAGAGAGAAAGAGTATATTTTAACCCACCTATAGTATATTAATATTTAAAATATATAGCTATACTAAGAGTATATAAAGAGCACTTTTAAAGTGCTCTATATATCTATAGATAAGATACTAGTAAATAAGCTTATAAAAAGCCTCTCCTAAGCTAAGTTTAAACACTTCTAAGTATTACTAAACCTAGCAGACACTCACTATATTATTATAATAAAAGAGAAGCAAGTTTAAGAATATAGAATAAAGCTCTATTAAGCCTAAAGGCTAGTAGATATTATCTATAAGGCTATAGCCCCCCTGCGCGCAATAGCTAGGCAAAAAAAGCAATTTTCACAGATATACTAGCCCTATACCTCCCTAAATACTAAAAGTAAAGAGTATTAATACCTAAAGGTATATATTTAATAACAAGAGCGCTCCTCTACACAGATAGCTATAATAAGGTAGTTAATAAAGCTATTAGCTATACTAGTAAATAGCTTATAGAGAGCTAAAAGGCTTACTAAGTAAGCATATATATTAGTAATAGTATTACTAGGAAGAGCAGTAGCTATAGAGACCTGCTAAGAAGAGCTAGCTAAAGCTAGCTCTCCTATAGCAGCCTCTAGGTATATAATAACCTTAAGCTCCTTCTCCTCCTCCTCCTCCTACTTCTTCTCCTTCTCCTTCTCCTTCTCCTCCTCCTTCTCCTTCTCTTCCTCCTTCTCCTTCTCCTCCTTAAGAATAGTCTAGAGAACCTAGCACTAAAAGGCAAGAGCCTAGATAGATAAGTTAGCACTATACTAAATTATCTTATATATATCTATATATAAGTATAGAATACTTATAACTTAGTTATTACTATTATAAGCTTTATAATAGTGCTTATAGAGTATAATAGTAGTAGCAGGGAGAGGTTAGTAGCTATAGCTAGCTAGGTAGTAGTAGCAGTACTTACTAGTACTATAGAAACAGTAACTAGAGCTCTTATCTATAAGCAGTAAGTATATATAGCTATAGCATAAATACTCTATTAGCTCACTAGCTCTCTCTAGAATAATAGAGGAAATATAGAGCTTCTTAGCAGAGCCTAGAGTTTTCTTACTAGTAGCAGGGTTAGTCTTCTTCTTAGATATACTATAATATATACTATCTATAATCTTAGCTAGCTTAGCCTTCTTAGGCTTTACTAGACTATTATTAGTATCTCTTAGATATATAGAAGAAGTATTATAAATATATAGGCAGGCTCCTCCTTATCCTCACCCTTATCCTCTTCCTCCTTAATAGAGAGAGCATACTTATGCTTATATACTAGCTTCTTCTTAGAAGCCTTAGCCTCCTCTATTAAAAAGATATTATTAGCTTCTATAGTATTAAAAAGCCCTGCTAGATAGTAATAGTTACTAGAAAGACTATAGAATAGCAAAAAATAAAAGACTTATACTTATTAACCTTATTATCTTTAGCCTCCTTTTACTTAGTAAAAGTAGCTAGCTACTCCTGCTCTATCTTCTTCTTAGTTTTATAGATTACCTTAGCCTTAGTAATATAGTTAGTAACTAGCACTATAGATTATTTATACTTAGAAGCTATTTTTAATAATTATATTAATAGGTATTAATAGATATAGATAGTACTATATAAAGGTAAGTATCTATAATAGTTAGTAACATGCATAATAATTTTTTTATATATATAAAGAGCTAACTTATAATTATTATAGTGTTCTAAGTAAAAGAAAGAGGGAAAATTAAGACAGAGAGCAGTATAAATAATAAACTATACTATCTAGCTACCTTTATAGATAGTTAAGTACTGCTAATAGGATTCTGCTACTTATCTAGATTATATTACTATTACTTAAGTTATATATTACTTATTTATACTCTTTAAAGCATTTATAAGGGATACTTTTATTTATTTTATATCTTTAAAGCTATTTATAACACTGCTTTATCTCTTTTATATATATTTAAAAATAGTTATAGCTATATATAAGGCCAGATTACTATATTAGTAATATTCACTATATAGCTAGGAAGTATATTATAATACAGTTTACAGCACTCTTAGCCTTATAAGGCTGTAGTAGCTATGCACTGTGGCGCGTAATTATATAATCACACACTGCAGACTATTTCACTATGCTTTCCGCGCACACTAATCTATAGCTAAGACAGTTACTCCTTATAACTTGCCCTCACCCCTATCTATAGCTTGTGATAATAACTATATTAATAAGTATATAGAAGATCTAGAAACTATAGTATTAAAGAATATAGATATAGCTATTGAGCTCGGAATTACGCCGCAGCCCCTTCGCAAAAAGACTATAACAAATTCACCTAGTTCGCAGGTATAATTCAGGAAACACTATATAAGTATTTTAACCTATACCCTCTACTAGTTAAGGAAAATAATATAGGAACCCTATATATTCCTACTACTTGTAAGTAAACCCTCGTATAGAGTTAGATACGCGCTATACCGGGGCTAATTATATCAGAGCTAAACGGGCTACTAAGGCTCTCGTAGCAACGCCCTCGCTAAACCTTCTAGCAAGGCGCTATGAAAGCTACTATATAAGATAACTCCTTAACCTAAAAGGTCGACCTTCGAGCAAGGTGCTAAAGGTGCTGCGAAAGCTACTATATAAGATAACTCCTTAACCTAAAAGGTCGACCTTCTAGCAAGGTAAACGCTACTATACGAGAGGTAACTCCTTAACTAAAGAGGTCTTTCCTAAGAGGTTCTTATAGCTAGAAGCATAAGAAGCTCTGCTGCGAGCAGGGCCTTATACCTCTCCCTCTTCCTTATCCACGAAGTCCTAGGCATACCTATAACCCACGATAAATCCTTAACTATATTAGCACCAGACCCCGCATATAAAAACGCTAAGCCTGCGCGAGGTACGCCCTTTAATACTAATAACGCGCGAGAGCTCGCTAGAGAGTTTAGTATTAATATAATTAATAAAACCCGCTCCTTCTTTAACTACTCCGTTATATATAGAGAGTATATCGTTAGTATAGCCCTTAAGAGGGCTCTTATTAATACCCCTAGAGGGGATACTCGCTATTATATTATAGCTAAGTAAGCAGACTTAGTAGTAGAAGCTAGGCGGGTTATTATATACCCTATAGAGTAGCCCTTCTTCGAGCAGGTCCTCCGCACTATTAAGGCAGAGGCGGCCTAGGCCCCTTAGGGGAACGTCAGTAAGTACGGCTTACGCCGACTAACAGAGAGAGCGTTGCTAACGACAGCATAGCTAGCGGACGAAGCGGTGATAGAGGCGGTATTTGACGGCGGCGCGGGTGGTGCGCGAGAGGAAAAGTCGACAGTTTCGTAGTCTGTTGAATAATCATAGATATAGCTATATTATTACTGCTATAGAGCCTAGTAGCCCTAGCTACTGCTACTATACTAAAAATAAATAATACTCCTACTTATATAAATACTTATTTAGGCCTCTAGCCACTGCATAGTGATTTTACCTGCTTTGTAACAAACCTTCTAACTCCGCGCCGCGCCTCCTGATAATATACATAGCCTTTAGTTATATAGAACCTCTTAGGAGGTTAAGGAGTTATCTCTTATATACACAGCACCTTGCTAAAAGGTTTACCTTTTAGGTGTTTTTTGCAGTATCTTACTAGAAGGTTTAGTAAAGGTAATCCTAGGCTATAAAAGCCTTAGTAGCCTACTTAGCTCTAATATAATCAGCTCTGTTATATATAGCATAGTATTATCTATGCTATTACTATTCTGCTAGTCTATTTAGCTAGAGTATATATCTAACTTTATATAAAGATTTGCTTATTAGCAAGAATATATAGAGTTTCTATATTATTATTCTTAACTAGTAAAAGATATAGGTTAAAGTGCCTCTATAGTGTTTTCCAAATTATGTCTATAAACTGGGTGAATTTATTATAGTCTTTTTTGCGGGGGGCTGCGTTATAACTATAAACTTAATAAATACTTATTTTAAACTAATAACCCCTCTAGAGACCCTGCTAATAGCATTTTTCACAGCTCTAGAGAGTATACTTATAAATATAAGGGGGTGTGGGAAAAGGTATAACTACTCTTTAAAATATATAAATAAAAATAGATAATATAAATTATTATTACTCTAGCACTACTACACACTATAAACCTTATTTAAGGCTGCCTTTCTAGTAAGCTATATATAGCTATACTAGAAATATAAGACTATATAATTAGAAAATAGCTCTATAGCTTAGAGTATCTAGACTAATTACTTACTAAGTATATATATAGAGTAGGATATCTCTGAAACTTTAATAGGAGTAGGTTATACCCTTAAAGCAGCTATAGATAAGATAGATCTATAATAGTAAGTATCTACTATAGCTAAAGAATAAAGGCTAGAGAGTATAGAGTACTATAGAAGTGCTATAGTATATAGTAGCCTAAATAAATTAGATAAAATAGCTACTCTATTAAGTTACCCCTAGTCTAAGTTACCTCCTCTATCTATATTTTATAATTAGTTAGTACTATATAATAGGCTTATAAAACTATACCTATTTATAAATAAATTTCTAGAGACTAAGAGGTTTTATCTAAGAGAATATAAAGTATTATAATCCTAGTATAAAGTAGCAAAGCAGGAGACTTATAGTTATTAAGTATTTAGCTATTACTAGGTTTATATATATAAACTTAATAAATATAGGTAGTTAGTGAAGTTTAAAGTAAAATTTATAATCTAAGATAACTAATAACTAAAAGATATATAGAATATATATATAGTAACACTTATAGCTATATCTTTCTAAGTATTAATAACTATAGCTACTTATTTTAATATAGAGCTATTATAATATAATACTATAAATATATTTATATATATATCTATTAATAAAATAGTGTTTATAAATATACTACTAGGATATTACTATAATAGTAAGGTTCTATATCTATAAGGAATACTTTATAAACTATACTGCTTACTATTACTTTAGTAAAAGTACTTAGAGGCTAGCTTTACTATACTTAACTTTAAATAGGTAGCTAGTAAGAACTACTACTAGTAGTATAGATAAGTAATATTCTTCTTCTATATAGATAATTATATATTAGTATTTCCTTATAAGTATACTAAAAGTATAAAGGGGGCTATAAATACTCTCTAGAAGCGCTACTACCTTAAAGAAGGTTAGGACCTATAATAGTTCCTTAGAATTAAAGTGCTCTATAATAGAGCTATATATAAGCTATAGCTATTATAGTTAGTATTTATAAATAAGGCATAGAAGCTACTTAAGTAATATACTATAAGCCTTAATATAAATAACTAAGTATATATATCTATAATAAAAGATAAATTAAAACTATATAAAGAGAAAGCAGCTCTATAGAAGATTAACCACTACTAATACTATATTAGAATAATTCTATATATAGTAGTAATAATATAGCTTAATATAATATTTACTATAAGCTACTTTATAAGGTTTAATAATAACCCAGGCTCTATATAGCACTATATTACTAATTAAGTTCTCTAATATCTCTATTAAATATAATATCTCTACCTTAAGTATAGTACTAAGCCTAGTAAACTAAATAATATACTTAAAGTTACTTTAGATACTAGCTTTATAGATAATATAGTTAACTAAAAAAGCTTATAAATGCTTATAATAAAGCTATTTAGAAATATAATTATATAGAAAGTAAATAAATAGATAATAGTTATAATATTAATAACTAAGATAAAGCTACTTATACTATTCTAAGTAGTATATAAAGCTCTCTTTATAAGTTAGTTAATAACTACTCTATAAGTTTAACTCCTAAGTAATACTATTACTAAAGCTGCTTTTACTATACCTAGTATAATATTAATAATAATCTAAATCTAGTATAATAATTAATAAACTATTTAGTTAGTTAATATAGAGCTTATTTAGCTATAAATAAGGCTATAATATATTAATATCTATAACTACTAGCTATAATAGGAGATTATAGAAAGGTATATAGTAGTTAGCTATACCTTATTAATAGAAATAATAGTAAATAGACTTATAAAGATACTTATATTACCTTAATTTAAAGCATTTTATAGTTAGCTATAAATAAGTAACTAATATATATAACTAGAGATAAACTATATATAAAACCTAGAGAAAGAGGATAATATAAAGTATATAAAGGTAATAGAAATATATATTTAGGATAAAATAGACTCTAATAAAGTTCAGGAATAGCTTTATAAATAGCTAGCAATCTCTGAGGAGGTGTGTTAGATTATAGAGTCTAGAATGCATAGTATAAGTTAGGCATAATATTAGTCTGGCTCTGCACGCGGGCCTGAAGTGGCCTGGGCGCGCTAACTATAACCAGGGTGTGTGCAGGAAAAAGGGGTTAGGACGCGCCTAAATAAGGATAAATAGGTAAAATTTGTAAGAGACTGGCTTCCGGTGGCCGGCCCATATAAGCGCATGTGTGGTGCATTCCGGCACGAAGTGCGCGGAATAGCGGATCTTTTGCGTGCGCATAGCGCAATAGGTTATTATATCGCTACGGCATACTACCCGAAGCGTTATAATTTTCCGCGCACTTCGTGGGTCTTCTGGACTTAGCCCTTTTAGCTATATAGAGGTTAGCGGTTCGAATCCCGCTAGGTACCTGCTGCAGCGTGACGACAGCGGATAAGCAGCGTATAGCATACTTAGGCTATGCGCTAGCGTAGTCCTAAGTTAGGCTTAGAGGGTATATACATAGCGACGTTAGTTATATAGACCTCGGGGTCTATATATACTTATCTATCTTATCTCTAATATGCTTAAGGGACTAAGCGCTTAGAGTAGGGGGTAATTATAAGAGACTAGCTTCTAGTAGCTAGCCTATATAAGCGTATATATAGTGCATTCCGGCACGAAGTGCGCGGAATAGCGGATCTTTTGCGTGCGCATAGCGCAATAGGTTATTGCATCGCTACGGCATACCACCCGAAGCGTTATAAAATTATATATATACTATAGTATTAAAAATATATGTATAATTATGCCTAATCTGATATCTTCTCCTCCTCCTCTTTAAGAATAGTTTAGAGAACCTAGTGCTAAAAGAAAAAAGCCTAGATAGATAAGTTAGCACTATACTAAATTATCTTATATATATCTATATATATATATAGAATACTTATAATTTAGTTATTGCTATTATAGGCCTTATAGTAGTATTTATAGAGTATAATAGTAGTAGTAGAGAGGAGTTAGTAGCTATAGCTAGCTAGGTAGTAGTAGTAGCACTTACTAGTATTATAGAAGCAGTAACTAGAACTCTTATCTATAAGTAGGAAGTATATATAGCTATAGTAAGGGTGCTTTATTAACTTACTAGCTCTCTCTAGAATAGTAGAGAAAGTATAAGGCTTCTTAGTAAAGCCTAGGATCTTCTTACTAATAATAGAAGTAGTTTTCTTCTTAGGTATACTATAATATATACTATTTATAATCTTAGCTAGCTTAGCTTTCTTAGGCTTTGCTAGACTATTATTAATATCTCTTAGGTATATAAAAGGAGTATTATAAATATATAGACAGGCTTCTCCTTATCCTTATTCTCTTTCTCCTTAATAAAGGGGGTATACTTATACTTATATACTAGCTTCTTCTTAGGAGCCTTAGCCTTCTCTATTAAAAAGATATTATTAGCTTCTATAGTATTAAAAAGCTCTGCTTAATAGTAATAAGTATATCTTAAGCTAAGTTCTTCTCTATTTTTATAAAGAATAGCCTTAATTATTAGGCACTAGTATTACTAAAAGAGCTATAAAATAGTAAAATAAAGACTTATACTTATTAACCTTATTATTCTTAGTCTCCTCCTACTTAGTAAGAGTAGCTAGCTACTCCTGCTCTACCTTCTTCTTAGCTTTATAGATTACCTTAGTCTTAGTAATATAGTTAGTAACTAGTACTATAAATTATTTATACTTAGGAGCTATTTTTAATAATTATATTAATAGATATTAATAGATATAGATAGTACTATATAAAGGTAAGTATCTATAATAGTTAGTAATATATATAATAATTCTTTTATATATATAAAAAGTTAACTTATAATTATTATAGTATTCTGAGTAAAAGAAAGAGGGAAAATTAAAGCAGAGAGCAGTATAAGTAATAACTATACCTGCCTAGTTACCTTTATAGATAGTTAAGCATTATTAATAAAATTGTACTGCTTATCTAGATTATATTACTATTACTTAAGTTATATATTACTTATTTATACTCTTTAAAGCACTTATAAGGGATATTTTTATTTCTTTTATATCTTTAAGGCTATTTATAACACTGCTTTATCTCTTTTATATATATTTAAAAATAGTTATAGCTATATATAAAGCTAGATTACTATATTAGCAATATTTACTATATAGCTAGGGGGTGTGTTATAATATAGTTTATAGCACTTTTAGCTTTATAAGGCTATAGTAGCTATGCACTATAGCGCGCGATTACGTAATCGCGCACTATAGACTATTTCACTATACTTTCTGCGCGCACTAATCTATAGCTAAGATAGTTGCTCTTTATAACTTGCCCTCACCCCTATCTATAGCTTGTGATATCTCTAATATAATAAAGCACTAGAGAGTAGTATTTAAAAATCTTTATAACTCTTTATTTAGAAAAGAGCTTATTAAATAACTACTAAAACACTTTCTTTATAATCTTTATACTTAATTAATATAAAGCTATTATAAAAAGCACTTTTATATATAAAACTCTATACTTTATTATTATAGTATATCTATAAAATAACTCTAAGATATATCTAAATACTAAGTAGAAAATAGTATATTTTATAGAAAACCTTTTAAAGCCTCTAAGTAACTACTTTAAAGCTAGAAAGTTAAGAAAGCTACTCTAAAGTATATTTTAAGAAGCTATAAATAAGGAAATTAATAAGCTTATAGCTAAGAAAACTTAATATATTATTAACTAGTCTAAGATATACTTAAAGCCTCTTTTCTTAAAGTAGAAATATATCTATAAGTTTTAAAGTAATTACCTTAATATTTATAAAGTATAAATCTATATATAAGAGGATATATAAAATATCTCTTTTCTTAGCTTAATCTATATTACTATATTTATAGCCTAAAGCCTATATATAGTAATAGTAATTATAGCCTAGTTTAACTATAAAATACTCTAATCTAATATTATTAATATATTTGTAAATATAGATATTAACCTAGATAGAGAGCTAGTTACCTATTACTTTCTAGATAGCTTTAAGTAAGTTAGTAAAGTTATAGAGCTTAATAAAGCTTTATATAGCTTAAAGAATATATCTCTTTTATAGTATAAGGAATTCTCTATAACTTTATATAAGCTTAGGCTCTCTCTATATAATAAGGAGCTCTGCCTTTTTTAAGATAAGCACTATAAGGTTCTGATTCTATTCTATATTAGTAATATCCTTATTTTATTCTATTAAGACTATATTTTTAAAGCTTAGGAGCTTATATAAGAGATTAAGAAACTATATAAACTATATAAACTAGGCTTTATTAAATAATATCTTAGGATATATATTATATAAGACTAAGTAGCTAAAAAGATCTACCTAGTCTATAACTAGTATATTAAGACTATTATAGAGTGCTTTAAACTCTATAATAATATCTATCTAAGTACTTCTATACTAATTATTAAGTTTATAAAAAACTCTAGTAAGGCTATAACTACTAAAGTTAAGAATTACTAATTACTTATTAAAAGTATTTTATATATAGTAATAATAATATAACTTAAAGTAGCCTTTACTATAGTATAACTCTCCTACTTTTTTATAAATCTAAGTATATAGTACTTTACTATAGTAAGGTAGTATATATAGTATCTCTATATAACTTACTACTTTATAATCTACTATAGTAGCTTAGGGAGTAATAAAGAGACTTCCTTATTACTAATTACTAATAATACCTTATTTACTAATAATAAAGAGACTTATAAGTTATTATAAAGCTATATAATAATACTCTTTAGAGGCGTAATTTAGTAAAAAGCAGCTTATTAAGTAATAGTTATAATATTAATAACTAAAGCAGAGCTCCTAAGCCTTAAATATATTACTAAAGAGATAATAGCTCTTTAAAAGCTATACTATAACCTTACTTTAGAGCTTAGAGATATTTAGAAAGTTTATTATAATAATTAGTAAACTATTTAACTAGTAGTTAGAGAGAGAGAGTATATATTAACCTATCTATAATATATTAATATTTAGAATATATAGCTATATTAAGAGTATATAAAGAGTATTTTTAAAGTACTTTATATATCTATAGATAAAATATTAGTAAATAGGTTTATAAAAAGCCTCTCTTAAGCTAAGTTTAAATATTTCTAAGTATTACTAAACTTAGTAAATACTTACTATATTATTATAATAAAAGAGAAGTAAGTTTAAGAGTATAGAATAAAGCTCTATTAGGCCTAAAGACTAGTAGATATTATTTATAGAGCTATAGCTTCTCTATATATAATAGCTAGGTAAAAAGCAATTTTTATAAATATACTAGCCCTAGGTATACTAGCTCTATATCTCCCTCAATATTAAAAAGCAAAGAATATTAATATCTAAAGATATATATTTAATAATAGGAGTGCTTCTCTATATAGATAGCTATAATAAGGTAGCTAATAAAGCTATTAGTTATATTAGTAAGTAGTTTATAGAGAGCTAAAAAGCTTACTAAGTAAGTATATATATTAATAATAATATTATTAAGAAGAGTAATAGCTATATAGACCTACTAAGAAAAGCTAGTAAAAGCTAGCTTTTCTATAATAGCCTCTAGGTATATAATAACCTAGAGCTCCTCCTCCTCCTCCTCCTCCTCCTGCTCCTTCTCCTTCTCCTCCTTCTTAAGGGTAGCTTAGAGAGTATAGTAGTAAAAGAGAAAACCCTAAATAAATAAGTTAGCACTATACTAAATTATTATATATATATAATATTTATAATTTAGTTATTAGTATTATAAGCTTTATAGTAGCATTTATAGAGTATAATAATAGTAGCAGAAAGGGGTTAGTAGCTATAGCTAGCTAGGTAATAGTAATAGCACTTATTAGCACTATAGAAATAGTAACTAGAGCTCTTATTTATAAATAGTAAGTATATATAGCTATAGTATAGATACTCTATAAGCTTACTAGCTCTCTCTAGGATAAGAGAGGAAGTATAGAGCTTCTTAGCTAAGCCTAGGGTTTTCTTACTAATAATAAAAGTAGTCTTCTTCTTAAGTATACTATAATATATACTATTTATAATCTTTACCTACTTAGGCTTAGGCTTAGACTTCTCTAAACTATTATTAATATCTCTAAGGTATATAAAAGAAATATTATAAATATATAGATAAGCTTCTCCCTATTCTTATTCTTATTCTCTTTCTCCTTAATAGAGAAGGTATACTTATACTTATATACTAGCTTCTTAGGAGTAGCAGCCTTCTCTATTAAAAAGATATTATTAACTTCTATAGTATTAAAAAGCCTTACTAAATAGTAATAAGTATACCTTAAGCTAAGTTCTTCTCTATTTTATAGAGAATAACCTTAAATATTAGATATTAGTATTACTAGAGAAGCTATAAAATAGTAAAATAAAAAACTTATATTTATTAACCTTATTATTCTTAGCCTTTTCTTACTTAGTAAGAGTAGCTAGCTACTCTTACTCTATCTTTTTCTTAGTTTTATAGATTACCTTAGCCTTAGTAATATAATTAGTAACTAGTGCTATAGATTATTTATACTTAGGGGCTATTTTTAATAATAATATTAATAGATATAGATAGTTCTATATAAAGGTAAGTAACTATAATAGTTAATAATATATATAATAATTTTTCTATATATATAAAGGGTTAACTTATAATTATTATAGTATTCTAAGCAGAAGAAAGAGGGAAAATTAAGGTAGAGGATAGTATAAATAATATAACTATACTATCTAGCTATCTATATAGATAGTTAAGCACTACTAGCTGGATTCTACTACTTATCTATATTATATTACTATTACTTAAGTTATATATTACTTAAGTTTATAGTTATAATACAGCCCTCTATAAAAAAGACTATAATAAATTTACCTAGTTTATAGGCATAATTTGGGTAACACTATAGAGGCACTTTAACCTATACTCTCTACTAGTTAAGAATAATAATATAGAAACTCTATATATTTCTACTAGTAAGCAAACCCTTATATAAAGTTAGATATATACTCTAGCTAAATAGACTAGCAGAATAGTAATAGTAAAGGTAATGCTATACTATATATAACAGAGCTAATTATATTAGAGCTAAGTAGGCTACTAAGGCTCTTATAGCCTGGAAATACCTTCTAGTAAGATACTATAAAAAACACCTAAAAAGTAAACCTTCTAGTAAGGTAAACGCTACTATATAAGATATCTAATAACTCCTTACCTAAAGGTTAACCTTCTAGTAAGGTGCTATATATATAAGAGATAACTCCTTAACCTCCTAAGAGGTTCTTATAGCTAGAAGCATAAAAAGCTCTGCTATAAACAGGGCTTTATACCTATCTCTCTTTCTTATTAATTTATAATAAATCCTCTAAGATATTAGCACTATACCCAGTATATTAATATACCAGGTATATATAAGATATACCTATTATTACTAATAACGCAAACCAGATTACTATAGAGTTTAGTATTAATATAATTAATAAAAACTCCTCCTTCTTTAACTAACCTAGTCTATATAAAAAGCATATTATTAGCATAGCCCTTAAGAAAGCTTACCTTAATACCCCTATAGAAAACACTAATATATATAGTTATATTATATAGAAATAAGTAAATATAGCTTTAGAAGTTAAATAGGTTATTACACACCCTATCTATTAGCCCTTTTTTAAACAGGCTCTCTATAATACTAAAGCAGAGGCAGCTCTATAGAGCTTAAATATCAGTGAGTATAGCCTATGCTAACTATAACACAGAGAGAGCATTGCTAATAACAGCATAGCTGCAAAGGCATTAGTTAGCCTAATTAAATAAGAGGACTGCTAGTAGATAAAGCAGTGATAGAGGCAGTATTAGCAGCACAGGTAATAGGCAAGAGAATAAGTTAATAGATATTATTATTAAACTATAAAGTTCTAAGGCTATAGATAGGTATATATAAGTATAGCTGTGGTTAGGATAGAATTACGTAACTAAAGGCTATGTGTATTATTAGGAGGCGCGGCGCGGAGTTAGAAGGTCTGTTATAAAGCAGGTAAAATCACTGTGTAGTGGCTAGAGGCCTTATATATTACTTATTTATACTCTTTAAAGCACTTATAAGAGATATTTTTATTTATTTTATATCTTTAAGGTTATTTATAACACTACCTTATCTCTTTTATATATATTTATAAATAGTTATAGCTATATATAAGGCTAGATTACTATATTAGTAATATTTACTATATAGCTAGGGGGTGTGTTATAATATAGTTTATAGCACTCTTAGCTTTATAAAGCTATAGTAACTATGCACTATAGTATATAATTACGTAATTACACACTATAGACTATTTTACTATGCTTTCTGTGCATACTAATCTATAGCTAAGACAGTTACTCCTTATAACTTACCCTCACCTCTACCTATAGCTCGTGACAGATTCTAAAGTATTTAGAGATAGAGAACCTTATCTAGATAATAGATATTTAAATTAAGCTATTAATACTAAATACCTAAGCCTAAAATAGAGATAGAGAGAGGATTATAGTAGTTATAAAGATAAAGACTAGATACCTTTATTTATAATTAAAATCTCTATCTTATTTATAGCTAGAGATTTATATAGTAGTAATCTATATATATAACTAAACTCTATTATAGATAAAAGGTTAGAAAACTGTTTATAAACTCTTATATTAATCTATAAAAGGTAATATTACTATACCAAATATCTTCTATCTATAATAATATAGCTATAAAGCTTTTATCTTAACTACTTAAGTATAACTTTATAAAAACTATCTTTAATACTTTAACTCTAGGACTTAGATTAGATACTTTATTAACTATACTTTATTAAACTCTTACTAAGTATAGTATTTATTAAAGTAAGAAGTTATTACTATAAGAAATATTAAGTTTAATAAGAGTAAGAAATTTAGTAATAATATTAATAAGTAAAAGAATAATCTATAAAAGATAAACTAAAAAGAGATATATAATTACTATAGTAATATTATTAAGTTACTAAAGCTATAATAGATACTAAACCTAGATAATACTAAGAATAATAAAAAAGCTAAATAGTTATTACTAACTAATCTAATAAAGACTAATAAGGTTAATATACTAAATAAGCCCTAGCTATAAAATAAGTTTAAATATTAAGTTTATAGTTATAACACAGGCCCCCTATAAAAAAGACTATAATAAATTCACCTAGTTTATAGGCATAATTTGGGAAACACTATAGAGGCACTTTAACCTATACTCTCTACTAGTTAAGAATAATAATATAGAAACTCTATATATTCCTACTAGCAAGCAAACCTTTATATAAAGTTAGACGTGCACTCTGGCTAAATAGACTAGCGGAACAGTAATAGTGTGGGCAACGCTGCGCTGCACGTAACGGGGCTGATTATATAAGTTTAAATATTCTTAAGGTTAGTTTTAACTTATTACTTTACCTTAATCTCTATCCTTATTATTTTTCTAACTAATAAAGAATCTGAAGATAAAGAGGGAAAGAGTTATTACTACTAAATCTAAGAGATTTATAATTAATTTAAGAATCTTTTAGAAAATAATATTCCTAGCTAGTATAAAGCTAAGTAAAATAATTAAGTAGTAAGATAACCTCTATATCTATCTATAGTCTAGCTAACTTAGTATTAATAAGAAATATAGCTAGATATTAAGCTATAAAGCTAGAGGCTTTCTACTTAGTTTAATAGTAATAAATAATTCTAATAGGGATAGATTAAAGAGGGTTTTATTAAGAACTTACTAAATAGATCTATTATTATTACTCTTATCTTATAGCTAATTCACTAGTTACTTATTAAGAAATAAATTTAGAAAAGCTAAAAAATTATATCTAAATAGCTATAAATAGTTAAATTATAGATTAAAGTACTTAGTATAATAATATAAGGTTATAAAGTCCTTAACTATTACTAAGTATATATCTATAAGCTAGATAGGTATATAAGATATATTAAAGTTAAGGTAAGACTTATTATTAAAGAGAATTAATAGCTTTATAATCTAAGAGATTTCTATACTACTATCTTAGCTAAGATATTCTTTAGGATCCTTATTATAGTTTAGTTATAAACTAGTTTAATATAAACTTTCTATAGTATAATATAGTTAATGCTTTTATCTATACTAATCTTAATAAAAATGTCTATATAGAGATAGTACTAAGGTATTAGAAAAGTATATATATTCTTAAGTTACTCAAAGCTCTTTATAAACTTTACTACTTACTACTTTTATAGTAATAATATCTAAAAATAGGTTTTATTATAAATAGGTTTAAGTAAATAGCTAGTAAAAACTATTATAAGCAAAATAGTAAGATCTTAGTTTTTTCTATATTAATAACTATATATTTATATATCTTGCTTTTAGAGGGATTAAAGTAAGATAGCTAATTAGTAAACTTTAACTATAATATTACTTTAAAGAAAATAAAAATATTTTATAGTTTCTAGAGATTAAAGTTATTTAAGATTAACCTAAGTATTAAGTTTATAGTTATAACGCAGCCCCCTGTAAAAAAGACTATAATAAATTTACCTAGTTTATAGATATAATTTAGAAAACACTATAGAGGCACTTTAACCTATACCCTCTACTAGTTAAGGATAATAATATAGAAACTCTATATATTCCTACTAGTAAGCAAACCCTTATATAAAGTTAGATATATACTCTAGCTAAATAGACTAGTAGAATAGTAATAGTATAAGTAACGCTATGCTATATATAACAGAGCTAATTATATTAGAGCTAAGTAGGCTACTAAGGCTCTTATAGCCTGGAATTACCTTTACTAAACCTTCTAGTAAGGTACTGCAAAAAATACCTAAAAGGTAAACCTTTTAGCAAGGTGCTATATATATAAGAGATAACTCCTTAACCTCCTAAGAGGTTCTTATAGCCAGAAGTATAAAAAGCTCTGCTACTATAAGCAGGGCTTTATACCTATCTCTCTTTCTTATTCTATAATCTATAATAAGTTCTCTAAGATATTAGCACTAGACCTGGTATATTAATATACTAGCTATATATAAGGTATACCTATTAACGTTAATAATATATAAAATATTATATAAGAGTTTAGCATTAATATAATTAATTAATAAGGCTCTCTATTTTATTAAGCAGTCTATATAACACTAAGAGTATATTATTAATATAGCTCTTAAAAGAGCCTATATTAATACCCTTATAGAGAACTTATAGATATACTAACTTATTATAGATAAGTAAGTAGACTTAGTAGCAGAGGTTAGATAGGTTCTTAGGTATTCTATAGAGTAGCCCTTCTTTAAACAGACTCTCTATAATACTAAGGCAGAGGTGGCCCTTTAGGGATTAGTAAGTATAGCTTATGCTAAACAGAGAGAGTATTGTTAATAATAGCATAGCTATAAAGAGAGTGATAACTTCTAAAGATATTACTCTAGTGGACGAAGCGGTAATAGAGATAGTATTAGCAGCGCAGGTGATAGGTAAGAGGATAAGTAGATAGATATTATTATTAAACTGCAAAGTTAAGGATTATAAGGCTATAGATAGGCATATATAAGTATAGCTGTGGTTAGGATAGAATTACGTAACTAAAGGCTATATATATTGTCAGGAGGCGCAGCGCGGAGTTAGAAGGTCTGTTACAAAGCAGGTAAAATCACTATGCAGTGGCTAGAGGCCTTAACCTAAGTATAAACTATAGCTTTTATAGTTATTATTCTTTAAGAAGCTATTAAAACTCTTAATTAATAAATTATTTAGAGACTATAAAACCTTAATAATATTAAAAAAAAACCTTTTATATAAAGGAGAGATAATAAGAGCTAATATTATAAAATCCTAATAAAAGATAGAATTATTACTATATACTATAGTAATAGTAATGTCTTAATATCTTATTTATTATTAGTTAACTTACCTGCTTTAACTAAAACCCTAAATCTTATTAATACTTTATTACTAATTATATTATTTAATATCTTATATAAATAAAGAGACTATACCTAGAATATAGAGTCTCTAAGGGATTATCTTAAGGCCTTAAAGTTATATTAGATACTAGTTTTATTAATAATATATTAAACTATAAAAGCTCCTAATTCTTTCTAATAAAGCTCTTTAGAGAAATAATATTATAGAGACTAAATAAGTAAAATATAGTTACTATATTAATAATAGAGAGAAAGCTTCTTACTCTTTTATAAATAGTAAAGAAAGAACTATTTATAAGTTAACTTATTACTATTTATAAACCTCTCTCTTAAATAATAAACTACTTAAGTTTATAAGCTCTATAGCTATTAATATACTAGAAGTTATAATTTAATATAATAATCTATAAATAATAAGCCTTCTTATAAAGGAGATATTCTAACTGTAGATAAAACTCTACTATATTAATATCTATAACTACTAGCTATAGTAAGAGGTTATAGAAGAGTATATTAAGGTTATCTATACTTCTTTAGCTAAATTAATAATTAATAGACTTGTAAAACCCTTTTTATAGTAGTTTTATAAAAGATTTATTACCTAATTAAGCTTTAGTAATAAGTTATAAATAATTATAAAGGCCTAGAAGAGAGAGAAGTTATAAAATATTAATTATAATATTAAGCCTAGATTTAAGTAAGCTTAATACTTGACTTAAAGAGATAACTCTTTAGTTACTATAACTATTAAATTAACCTACTAAATACCTCTCTAACTATAATATTATATTAGTATAAAAGAGAGGGCATTATTATAATATTTAAGCCCTTAAGTATATAGTTTACTAAAAACTTAACTTATATAAGTAATATATATATTCTTTATATTTTTATAATTATATAATAACTCCTTCTTAGAAGCTAATAATACCTTTATAAGCTATATTACCTCTTTAAGATACTCTATAAGTAGTAATAAAAAGTAATAGAGAGTAGTAATCCCTCTTATTAATAATATTCTTAAGTTAGTGCTACTTAAATAAGCCTACTATTATTAATACCCTGGGTAAAGCCTATAAGCCCCTAAGTAAATAAGAAAGCTAAGTTATAATACTATAATTAAGTACTAAGGGCCTAAATACTTTATAATAACCTATAGATAATATTAAGAAATAATACTAAAGAAGAGATTATAAAATAGGTAAATAATAAGATTATAAAGTTATTAATAGATATATTAGAGATATAAGATAACTTTATATTAAATAGATAAATTAAATAACTTTCAATATACTAGATTTAAGTACTTTAGAGTTAATTAGTAAACTTAGCTAGTTACGCTATATTATACTATATTATACTATATTATGCTATATTATATTAAAACTAAAGAGGTGTTAAATTAACCCCTTAGTATATATAGTAACACGCTAAGTATATATAAAAGTAGCAGTAACTATAGTATAATAGAGTAATATCTATATTAGCTACTTTTAGGCATAAATAATATATAGATCTATATATAGAGATTTCTAGATAGCTATATATATAATACACTATTATTTTTTACACTCTATACTATATAATTTAATAATACTTATATTTATTTAGCCTCACTAGAATTAATAATTATATAGAGAGCCTTTTGCAAAAAGAGTAGGTATTAGTAAGATAATCTTAATAGATAGAAGGATTAAGGTTTTAGCTTTAGTAACATAGCTATAGGCAATGTATCTATGTATAGATGACGTAATGGAATGCTGCTGGCTATATGGAATTGCACCGCGTCGCGTCGTTGCATCACAGCCACTTATATTGCTTCTAAAGTGTGGCGTTATGGATGTGGCCAATCAGGTTCAGGTGTCTGTGCAGCATCTATTTTTGTTTGAGATTTCCAACGTTCCAAAACCCTCTATCTCAACCTCACGCGTGTTGATATCAGTGGGTTTTAAGGCAATACGGAACCATCAGAGCCAGCAACCTTCCGATATCAAGAAGGATACAAGTATGGATTTGTATTGACATGATTGTAAAAACAGCACAGAAAAGCTTGCACTCCGTTCGCATTCAGAATGCTCTCTTGACCGTGAAATCTCTGTTGTGGCCCTTGTGCGACGGGTAAGATAAAGCTTATAACGCGCCAGCTTATCAGTTGGCCTAGGAGGGCAAAAGAGAATGCAATAGATGACCGGAGGGTCGGAAGTTCCCAGTAATGATTGAAGACCATGAGTTACAACAGTTGACCGAGCTTCAGTCTGCGTCACTAGCCATGGCAAACGCACAATTGAACCATACTTCCTTAGATAGAACTACTGATGCATTCAGAGATGACTGCAATGCTCGTACCAGATGGGCGTGCTGTCCAGTTGCAAATGTCACCATTTGAAGTGTTCTCACGGACACAAGGTGGGAGACGGCAATTGCATTTGGATTCTAACAATACATAGCTCCCAGCCTACTACCATTTGTCAAGTAATAACCATGTGTGTCGCAGTAAATATGCGTTCCGCAAAACAATATCCTCCCCACAGTTCCTTCTCCCCCATAGAAGGCGAGCACTTCGCGGAGTCCGGACCAGCCACACTATCTCCAATTACCTCAGGTTCATCGTGCAAGTGTCAGCACCATGGCCTGTTTCAAGGAGAACATTGGTCCTTTTTGAGGCGATCAGCTTGGCCGCTAAGATCCGCTAACGCCATCGTGACCTTGCAGTTCAGTTCCCTCAGAGACGTCCTTGCGGAATTCATCCATATTATCGTGCGGGCCACCTTGTCCCGTTTGCATGACAGGGCACAGGATGAATATCCTTTCGGCGGCGTTGCTTTTAAAGCCTCAAGCTGTTTAGCCGTTTCGATTTCCGCCTCGAGGCCGAGCGCAGTCTTCTCGCCAACTCTTGCAAGCTTCTTCAACACCGCCATAGCTATCACTGCGTTGCTGTTCAAGATTTCGGTCTGTGCTGTGCATGCCTTCAGCGGCTTTTCGAACTTTACCTCAACATCCTTGACCCACTTATTGAAGTGGTCTCTTTTCTTGGTGAATTTTGTAAGTTCCGACTGGCCGACGAGGGAGTCCGACGGTGGTTCATAGCTTGTTAGGTCCCCGGAGGGTGGTTCGAACTTGGGTATCAGCGTACTCCAATCGTGGACCTTGTATCCCAAACAAATCGCCATGATGCGACGCCATAAACCACTGTGCAAAGTGATGGGTATTGCTGTGTTTGTAAGCCTGAACAGCGAGACGGCAAAAACAAAGCACCCGCAATCACTTCCGTTCGACTGCTGGGGCGTCATGAGTGGCGTGGCTGTACCGCGCCCGGAAGACACTGATGGCAGGTAGGCCTGTGTGAAAATAGACAAAACCTTTCGGGCGAAATCGAGATTTTCTTGCGTTGAAAGGGGGTCGTGAATCCCAGCCCAGATGGTATCGTACTTGTCGACCACACCCAAGAGCCAATGCTTGTTCTTTATGTTGATAGGAATGACGACTTGGTCGCTTCGAGCGATGCTGAACGACGCATCGTTTCTGAGCTGGTATTCAGTCTCTGTTGCGCCGTCGTTGCTGGGCTGTCTAGCCATCTTTTCGACTTCGGCAGAGTCGAAAAAGGACACTCCAGAGCCTTGTGTGAGACATATATCGCCCAATGCGCAGTTGAGCCAGTTGCCTCGCACCCAGGTGTCGCTATTTAGCAGCTGGTTTGCCTCGTCTGGAGTAATCAGAGGCGACACTTCTGGGGAGGCCTTTAACTTTTTCGGCGGAAACGACATGTCTGTGGCTGAATGAGCTTCTGCCCTGGGAAGGTGGACTTCAGCGGACAGGGTAGATGTCAAATCGTACGTCGGTTCGGTGCAGTCAGGAAAGACAGGGAAGTCTGCTTCAGGTAAGTCGATTGCTGTTTCTGAAGTTTGCATTGGACTCAGAAGCAAACGGATGGATGTTTCCGACTGTTCAGGAGTTGTTGGGCGTACGATGCCGTGACCAGACAGGCTGACAGTCTCTGCGGGTGACGTGCTTGAGGTTTCAAAAATGCCCTCCTCGACGTCGTCGCCAAGATCTTGAGGCAAGGTTTCCGTGATGAATACAGATGGTTCCAGGGATTCGGTTTCAAGAAAATGAGAATCGAGTTCGTTCAGGTCCTCTGAATTGTGTGGCTGCGAGACGTTTTCGGTGATGTCCTCAACACGTGGAATACTGAACTGATCTTCCGATTGATCTTCCGACTGATCTTGCGATTGATCTTCCGATTGATCTTCTGATTGATCTTCTGATTGATCTTCTGATTGATCTTCTGATTGATCTTCTGATTGATCTTCTGATTGATCTTCTGACAGGTTGTCCGACAGATCTTCCGACTCTTGCCTGAGGTTCTGGGCGTTGCTGCTTCTGGCCCTCTCGATCTCTGCTAGTTTGTCTTCAGGATCCAGGCGAGTAATCAAGTCAGAGACGTCCTGGCAAGTAATCCCAGCTGTGCTTCTCGTTCCTGGCCGAGCCGACTTGTAACTTGCGCACCGCCGGGTTCCAATATCGCAAAGTTCTCCAGCGCAATACCCCCAATCCGAACAGAGAATTGCTAGCTGCTTGAGAGCCGCAAAAAACCGTTGACCCTGTCTGCATCGATCGAAGGCAACTGTGAATAAGATCTCTTTTTCTTGGATGCTCCAGGCGTTGGCGGCCTTGCGTAGTCTTGGTGCAATGCAGGGGTTGTTGGTAGAAAAAAGGTCCTGTGGTAGGAACGGCAGGAGCTGGCGAATTGTTGGCAGCGGAAATCGTCGACGGAACTGGAACGATGAGAGATTGTACGGCTGATTGGCGGCCTCAGCTTCTGTTTGAAGGAGTGTTCTGTACAGGTTGTTGTTGTTTGGGGTGGCTTGTTCCACTCTTTGGATCAACAGTTGAAGTTGGTTCTCCGCAGACGGCTTCTAGCGGCTGGTTGTAGCTTCGTGGGTATCATTCAAAGGCTGCGACTGGGTGTTCGGAACCTTAGGCAGCTTGCGTAAGCGCGCCATGGACGTCAAGACAAAGAAACACGTTAGAGGTAAACGAATGGCAAAGATTTCAGACCAAAATGGGAAGACTGAGGTCTGTAGGATGTTGGAGGCTGGTAGAAGCAGGGCGTGTTGTCGTCGGTGCCCGTGTGGGTGGTGCAAAGGAGTCGGCACCAGTGGGAGCGACGTCGATGCATCATGCACCTGATCGGCTCTAGTGTGTGCGCGGCAAGGGCGGGCCCAGCCCAGGGGGAAGGAAGTAAGGAAAGGGGGCACTTGGCTTGCCTGCGCAAGTGGAAGGTACGACGACGCAACGGGGAGGAAGGAGTGGCCCATCTACCTGAATGGAAGGTAAGTACGTGCCTTGTAAAAAGAAAAGAGAAAGAGAAAAAATTCGGAACGTTGGCTAGGTACCTAAGGTAAGGTACCTAGTTACGCCAGTCCCTCAAGCGAGACGCCGTACGTACCGACCGCATCGGTTTGGTGCGAAGGCTGGTGCAAAGGCAGGACATGCGTTGCTTGTGTTTGGTGAAGGGATCGCCAGTTGTTTCGTCGCTAATAAAGAGGCTGAGGCGGGCTGTTGCTAATCTGTCACCGCTCTGACTACTACCTAGGTAGGTACCTGAGCGCTGATGAACGGCCAAGGTAGGTACGTAGTGGTGTGGCAGTGGAGGCAACTCAGCGCTTAGGTAGGGCAGGCCCGATCCGGCCGGCCCTGCCTGCCAAAGAAATATGGTCAGAATGGAAGTGACGACGATCTGAAGGAGGTAAGGTAGGTACCACAACCTACCTTAATAGGTCCTGAAAAATCGGGACATCGACCAGGCGTAGGTAGCGAGGCCTGCTCAAAACTCGGTCCCGTCAACCCTCTCATCAATCGCCCTCGTTCCGCGACCGCCTAAGGTAGCCTCTACCTCCTCTTGTCCCGTCCTGTATTCGACCACCTGCATCTCTGCTCTTTGCACATCTTTTGAACCAAAGTCTACACTCTCGCCACCGCGGCTGAGTTGTGGTTATGTTCAAAGTCAAGTCGAGTGGCCGGCCGTGTGATGTTGCTGGACTGACTGGTCGCCCCCTCTCCCAGCCCGCTTGAGATATTGAGCATGAACGCTCTCATTGTGCCTCGAATTGTGCTTTGCGTACGCCTTATAGGTGTACCAAGGTTGACCCGTAGCGCGAGTTCGTTTGAAGCTCTCAGCATACTACTTGATGTTTGGACCCGGTGTGAGGTACAGAATTGTTCGATGAATAAGTCAAGACATGAACCTGTCAAAGGCGGAGGTCTAACACCAACGATATGGTACGTCGACAGAAACCTGATAACAAGGCGCACACAACAACTCGGCCGACAGCAACGAAAACCCCAGTAATTCCCACAGAAGTAATGCAAACGTGATAGATAGCAAGGACACTGAAGAGCAACCGCAACACTGGAATTTTCTGTCCAAGTAGCAGGTCTCTATGCTTCTGAGCTTGTCTTCGGACCCTATGGTGTTCTTCTTCTTAGGTGGCTGTAGTGGTCTTGCAACGTTGACGATGTGCTCCATGACCAGCTCGCCCTTCTTCATTTTATTGTCCTCAGGTTCCACCTATGCCAGCGATGAGTCTGATCTCATATTACTCTTCTTCGAGCCGAGTCCGAACGGCAGTACGTCGCTCCGCTGGTGTCTTGTGGAAAATAGGAGCCTACACCCATTGTCAGCTGTGGCCTACAGAGCTTTGATTGAATCTTTGTGGAGAGGGTCTGGACTATATCGTCGGCCTTGCTGCCCTGAAGCTTGGTCTGAAGCGGACATTATGCAAACGATGGATGGCGATTATGGTCGATCTCGTGCGACAGCTTGAGCCAGCGCTGAACGCGGTAAGAAACAGAAGCCTTGGATTTAAGGGATGTGAGAGTTGATGCAGAGGAAGAGTGAGGCGTTAGGAGCAGTATAAACAGGGCACGCTCGAGTGGACTATAAGAGAGAGATTTGTTGAAGCTATGGCAATAATGGTTTAGTGACGCGAGGCTTGAGCAAATGAATTGTGACGGGAGACTGTTCAGCTTCGGGATGAGGGAAAGGCAGGATGGAGGGGCGGAGCCTAGAAGAGTAAATTAGTGACAGGAAGCCTGTTAAGAAGACGCTGGGACGAGCAGGGAAGACGAAAAGAAAAAGATTAACAGGCGCGGCATGGGTAAGAAAAGATGACCGAGGAAGGCGTCGGATTGACGCTAGATTATTTACGCTTCCCGTCCCGTTAGGTCATCTACCTTCGGCGCCGTAACCCGGAGCACCTTCTGTCCTTACGCCGGTACGAAAGTTGCACGTCATGAAGTAGGCACTTTCTTCCTGCGAACACCGCAAGAGAGTGTCCACGTTTGGTATAGGAAGCCAGCTGACTGCCAAGTCCGGCACCTGGATTAACTGCAAGCAGAGAGTGCCAATGCGTGACTGGTGATTGCTTGACGTCTCATGTCAGCCGACGGGGCCTTTGATGATGGATGTAGAAGCACCTTTTTCTACCTAGCGAGCATATCGCAAAAGTCGATTCTGTCCACGACCCTCCGTGCAGGCCGGGGCCAAATTGCCTACTCATCCCGTCATGCCTCTCCCTGATGGGAGCCTCAGCTGGTAACGCAGATGTTGTGTGGTGAAAGTGTCCCGGTGCTGTACCTATCCGTAAGGTGGGCACAGAGGTATTGATATTAATGCAGAGGCTCACACCGCTTGGTGCTCCGGTCTGCACGGGGCAGACCGCGATAATTACGCTTATTTGGACAGCTGCGAGGTTGTCCGCAAATGGGTTGCGGCCAGGATGTTTTAGTAGAATTTTGTCATGCTCAACGCTGAAGCGAGGATCGTATGCACACACAATGGTTGTATTGGAGAGACGTATGAAAACATCGCTTAAGTGCGTGTGATTGTCATAGGATTAATGGGAGGCCTGGGACCCTGTGCACAAGCAGACTACCTAGTAGAGTTCCCTTCATCATGTCTTATAAACAAGCCAATCCTCCAAGTGCACATGTTGAGAGTCATTTCTGAGTTCGCCAGTATCCCGGCATTTGTTGGAGCATCCAGCTGTTCGCTCATGGAGCGGCTGATGCGGAGTCTGATATGGGCTCATGCTGGTGGTGTCAGTAGTCGGGCCAAGGGTTCGCGGCAGCGTTGGAAATGTTGTCGCTGATGACCGACCCAACATTAATTGCCTGACCTTGCCTGCAACCATCGGGCTTGGTACTGATGCTGCCCGGGCCTTAGGTACGTACGGGATACCAATCAGCATGCTGAAAGATGCAAAAAGAGAGGAAAGCAAAAAGAAACATACAACACCGGGCATTCGCCGGTCGTCACCGACCCGACTACTACTCCAGCCCTCATTGGCTTATCTATGGGAGAGCGGACGGGATCCCGAGTTTTCCAATGGGTATGGTCGTATGTGGTGGTTCGTTGACGGCAAGTTGACTATGAAGGCAGGCAGGGATGAGGTTGCCATGAAGCCCGGGGACATTTGAGCCCTGGACCGTCACCTCCCGGTCTGTCACACTCAAATGCCGGGCTATCACTCCACAAGCAGAAACAGCAACCACAATCACTAGATACTGCAGTAACAGGCAAAAGTTTTATCCCCTGTTCAGGTTCTTATGGCTTGAGCAGTTCCCACAGGTACTTCTTCTTGTTGATGCTGTTAAGCAATTCTCTAGCTATTTAAAGTCATCTACAGCAGCATAAGTGGACCTCCGTCCCCACGATACCAGTGCTAGGGATTAAACATACCTACCCATCACACGAAGTACCATGTGGGATCCGCAGCGGCCCCGGGCCATCCCCCAAGAATGGTACGCAGGTTGATGCGGCTCTCTCATTAGCTGCATCGTCGGGGTCCCGCCTGCGGAATTACCTACCTAGGTACCTAGAAGTACCCCCAGGTTATTCTAGTGCCTTTCGCCACCCTCATGTGCAGCTAGGCACGGGCCGAACCGTTGCAGGCATCCCGCCCACGTTGGGCCCGGCCAGTTTTCCAGCCAGTTCCGCCTCGTATTCTTAAAAGTCAGCTGCTGCGCACAACCCATTGATCGAAGACAGAGTCTGTCTGTCGCATAGGTCGAGGAAGCAAGCCCCACTCACGCCTCGAGTTCGACAACTAAGGTACAGGGATGATGGCGTGCATGGCGAGTGGGAAAATGCACGGAGAGCAGACGCAAAGGTTACCAAGAGCTGCGGAATGGAGTGGCAGCCACGGCACTGGTGGCACACCATTCTGATTGGATGCAGCGCCACACGTGGCGTCACGTGGTGGGCACGTGTCAGAAAGGATGCGAACGGTGAACAGGTCGGACCGGTCCGTGTCTGCCTCCACCCGACTTCTACCAAGAATCAGTTCAGGGGTCCGGACTCCTCTTTTGGTGGCATCTCGCCTGCATGATGCATCAGGCTCAAGTCAGACCTGGGATAACGCAACAGAGCGGAAGCAGCACATGCCACGCCTGTGAGCCCAAAAGCCTCTTTAATAGCATGGACTTGATGCACCCACGGTCAGCACTCATATATCTCTCATATGCAAGCATTGCTTAACTTCTCTGCTTCGTTCCGCCGGTATGTTTCTTATTCTCTAGTTTTACACAGCGACTGACGCACCACGATAACAGCGATCAACCTCCCATCCTCGCCTGCAGGCAAACGTCCACTAGCCGCCGCCTCTTCCCATAAACCGCGCTCCCAACCGCCAACTGTCGCACTTATCGTGGAAATCTGCAGGATTTGCCCATGGACCACTGCACCAGGCGAATTGGTACCTACCGATTCTTGGCCTGCAGATGGGCATTCCCAGTTTCCAGCCTGTCATCTTTCAAGGCGTGTAGTGCGTGGGACGCCACGCTTGGCTGCGGACTGAAACTCCCAATCACTTCATGGACCGCAGGCTAGGAAAGTTTGCGGGAATTTCCCGACACTGTATGTCGCTGGTCAAGTCCCTGCGACGACGCAGCTAACGCGAGAGTCGGACCAGCCTGAGTACCATCCGCTCAGGATGATCTGCAGCATCAGAACCAATCTCAGTCTTCCAGTCCGGGTGTCCGTCGCAACCATATCTCTCCCCTCCTTCAACAACACCATTTCCATCGTGCATCTCAAAACTTCAAATTCGCCAGCTGTCTTCTTTATCCCAACAACGCTGTTGTTAACGACCCAGAGGATGGTGTTATTCTACTTTGACACAGCTTAGCGGCGTACCTTTCGCTGATGCGAACTGGCTTGTCTGCTTCCTTCGTCTATAGCGTCCGGCTTTGTCTTCAACGTACTTCATCCGCTCCCTCCTCTAGCTCTTATTCTTGTCGCGGGCTTCCTCGGCATTGGGCTGGTCCTTCCGATTGGGAACGGCAGGTTTTGGGGATTGCAGATATGTTGGACGTCAGATGTCAAAAGGAATGAAGTCGAAGGCATGCTTGGGGTGCTACTGATGGGTGACAGGATGGAGGTCGAAGAGATGTTGTCAGTCGGAGACGAATCTCGGGCCGCAACAAGAGACGGCGAGATATGCGGGGTCACAACTTCGATCTTCGATTACATGAAGCTCGAGGCAATGACGCAAGCATACCTAGTGCGCAGCCCCTCTCAGAACGGCAAGAGCGATTGGGGGGTGACGACAATAGAGGACTGTGAAGAACCTTAGAGCGGGCAACCAAGGCCCAGTGTGGGGCGGGGCATCTTCTGCCAAGCATCATAGGCGTCTCTGCGGTCTTGAGCCCTGCTTGGGAAAACGATTACTCCTAGCATCCGCACTCCCATGTCTCAGCCCAGTCAATGCTCCTCAGATCCTCAATCACCCTAGTGGATCCGTTGCATCAAGCAGATATATCCAGCCCCATCTCTTCAGTTAATGCTTGCGGTTAGCTTCAACTCTTGCAGGAGCTGCTTGGATAGCGTGAAGACATAATGACCGAAAACCAGGGCTTCCGTTGCGTGTTTAACAAGACGATTGCACAAGCGCACGGTTTCTAAGTATACCATTCCCAAGCCTAATCCTGTATGCTTGTCCCAATGGCTGCAGGGCAAAATCCTTCCCTCAGGTATCTACGAAACAAGCATCATCCAAACAGCGTGTGCGTTGCTCCAGAGAGCCCCGTTAAGGCACGAGCACAACAATTGCATATCAGGCGGTGCTGACTGAGAGGCAGCGACAGTAGTGCCCGCTACCAACAGCCATAATCGGAGGGATCGGCATCCCGGATCTCGCCTCACTCGGGCGCGTCAGCCAATGCGTGGACGATACAAGCCGCCCTGAGGTGGTCGGTTCATCTGGTTGAGAAGGAGACGGTTGGTTGTTTAACGGGACGCTGGGTGCTGTCGTGAAATAGTTGAACTGTGCCGCTGATCTTACTGGAGGGTGCGAATGAAAGTCGTGAGTGGTGGCGATGACTGGTGCGTGAGGGTCCGGTACCATCTCACGAGGATTGTACACAGGATGGTACGGGTCTCTGTTGGCTCAGTCCAGATGTCCATGGAGACATCTGGATCTGACTCGGCCCTGGGCTGCCTCGCCCCTGCTCCGAAAAGCGCCTCTCTTCGCTTCTGCACTCAACTTTTCGTCAATGTTTCCGCAACTTCCCTCTGTCACCTTCCCTCTAATCAACTTTGAGTTGAGAATCAACCAAACAACCAAGCACAAAATCGAGCTACCAGACGTACAAGTCTCCAGCAGCTGCAGTCCCTCGAAGGGTCCATGTGAATGTAGCGTGATAAGACATACCTGTTTGATTAATACCCGAACCCGGCACCCCCTCCTCGAGAAGACGCCTCGCCCTCGCGGCGCCGGCCCCGCGTGCCGCAAGACTCAGATTCTTTCGACTCCTGCCTGCAAGAGAAGAGGGAATAAGTTCTTAGACATAGCTCAAGCCAGTGGTCGAATCCAAAATGAATCATCCTCCTCGTTTTGGCCGCTCGCAACGAGAACTCATCTCACCTGATGCCTCCAAGGGACACAAGTCTCATGCTGATAACGTGCAGCTGTCTGCAAGGATTGCAACTTTCCCATCTTGACTTCAACACAAGGCTTGGAGATCAACCTTTTCCTCAAAATCACTATTGCGTATGCAATGCGGTGTGTCATTTCCCTATGTTCTCACCCTCGCGCAGCGGCAGCCTTGTTCACCGCGCAGTACTATCAAATTGGGCGCCACATGACGCTGGTTAGGAGCATCAATGATGTCGCAGTCCTCTGATGACCAATCAACTGAGGAGAAGACGGGCGTTGACATCTGATTCATGATCAGGTTCAAGGCCCAGAGCTAGTATCAGGCGGGATGACCAGGACATTCCGAAGGACTTCAGCTGCTAGCAAGGGGGACAATGTACGCCTAGTCCGAATCCAGGCAGAAGCCGATTCTAGGGAAGGCCGGCTCATGATGTGTTTTTTCGACATGTTGCTGAGGGGATCAAGAAACAACGGAACTTACGCCTTCTAGGACGAGATGTCCTACACGCTATCAGCCGCATCGGCGTCGCAATGGTTGCCGACGCCGGGCTGGCATGTCCTTTGAATTATAGCAATAACCTGGGTGTGGTGATGATCATCTTTGCCCGTGACGATCGTGCGCGAAGAACCTGAGTTGAACATTTGACGTTCATGTCGGAGGGTGATTGTGGGGGCCGGCTGTCGGCTGAGTCCAGCGGCCAACGAGCAGCCCAGCCAGTCAGCTGCAGTGCGCAGCCAGCCAGGCCCCACTGCAAACTATGGGACCAGCCAGCCAGCCACAACACTTGTGAAGCCACAAGCCACCTAGGTTCTACGTTCGTTAGCTAGGTAGGCCGAAGGGACGTAGGTGATGGTCAAGAAGGATGCAGCGTCGGCAGAACCCAGAACAGACATCAGTACGGTGGAGCTTCGACACAGCTGAGGGGCGCGCAGCGGTGCGAGGTGGACAGCGACAGGCTGCGAGGTTGCAACGCGTTCCTAGGTAGTAACAGCGGCACTATCCTGCACACCGCTTTGCTGGGATTTTTCCCAGCGCCACAACATGCGGTACGTACCTTATGGGGGTTGCGGCTCGTGCTGAACGTGACCTCCGTGCTAGCTCGGGAGACCGCGTCGCGTACACGCGGCACCTTGGTATGTACCTGGGGCGAGGGCAGAGTACCTGGGAGGTAGCTGAATGTGCTGGAGTGGAGGCCTGAGTATTAAGTTGACTTAGGTAAGGTAGCGATCCAGGTGGCGGGGCAGACTAGATTTTCCGGCAAAGAATTTTCAGCGCTGAAACCTAGCGCCGGAAAAACTCCCGACAAATGAGCGTCAAGCTCTGTTGTAGGCGCCTGCTGTGAATTCCACTGCCAGGACGCCCGCACCTTGAAGTGCCTTACAGCAAACCATCACTAAGCCGCCACCGGCCTGCCTACCCGCAACGTGATTATCTATTAAATATGTCCTTTTCCCGTTGATGCTGGGTAGCGTTGACATGCATAAGAACACAGCACCTCAGCAGCCTGAGCGGAATAGCGCGCTCGCCAAAGTTGAGGGACGATTTCTAAGCGGTGGCCTCAGTCGAGTCGTGGTCGTGGTCATTCCCAGTGACAACAGACTTTTACTGAAGCAGGCTTAAGTGGGATAAGTGAAGGACATTAACGGCTTAATTAACATCACAAGGCTTGGAGATATTGCAGAACGGACAACAGACTGCAACTCTTGAAAATGCAGAGCAGCATGTAGTGGCGATACTCAGTGCGCACGTCGTTGACGTCTACGAGGTGATCGGAGAGAGTCTTCAGCAACGAGTGTCCTCCGGCGCGCTAATGCTTGCTCATATATACTACTTACGGGTTGACTTCGTGTTAAAACTCTGGCGCGTCGTGCGAGTTGAACGCAAGCTACTCTATGTTGAGAGCCTGTTCGGGGTCTAGCGTGCTCAGACAGGCAACTTTTACTTATATGCCAGCAATACGCCGGATGCCAGTCAGTGTAGCTCGTCACAGCCTGCGTAGCCCGTCCGTAGTCCCTCTGGAACCCTTCTCTCTTTTAGCGCTATCGGCGCGGTCTCAGGGGTAGGGGTCTGGGACGACAGATAGGCGTCGAGAAACTTCTGACGGCACGCGGGGCCGGCGCCGCGTGGGCGGCTTCGGTGAGGTATACATCGTGGTAGTCAAAAGGTCTGCTGCGCCGTGTGGGGTAGTCGCCGCTGCCAGGCTGCAAACCATTCGTGCACTGCAAACCAGGACATTCATGCACTACAAACTAGGATACTTGTGCACTACAAACTAGGACATTTGTGTACTGTAAACCGGGACATTCATGTCGGGCTTAGCGCGTGTTAAAAGTAGGAGCACCCATACAGACAGCTTCCCAAGAAACAGTACATGCCCTCGCGCCTGGATATCTTCAGTGGGGTTCCCCCCTAAATGCAATCGAATGTCCCGATTTACAGTGGGATAATCGGGACATTCGATTTAGCACATGCGACCACCGTGACTGCGCAGAGAAGGCGCCCCTTTAACCATCACCACCAAAACATCTGCATTTTGTGACCCTGCAACTCAAACTCCAAATTCAACACTCATTTAACCATTTATACACACAATTACAGTAATATAAAGCTGGTTGAGGAATGTGGGGATCAGGGAGCACGCTCCCAGGCGGAGCGGCTATTCTAACAGAGAATTCTAGCTAAAGGATCGGTTAAGAACAGATTCCCTAGCGAAGCCGACATGGGCCAGAAACACAGCACTAATAACGCAAAGTCAGGAGCTACTATTTATTACTATATAAAGTTAGATATATACTCTAGCTAAATAGACTAGCAGAATAGTAATAGAATAGATAAAGCTATACTATATATAATAAGGCTAATTATATTAAGGCTAAGTAGGCTATTAAGGCTTTTATAGCCTAGAAAAAACGCCTAAAAGGTAAACCTTCTAGTAAGGTACTATAAATACTACTATATAAGAGATAACTTCTTAATAAAAAAGGTCTTTTCTAAGAGGTTCTTATAGCTAGAAGTATAAAAAGCTCTACTATAAGCAGGGCTTTATACCTATCTCTCTTCCTTATCCTTATTAACTTATAATAAATTCTCTGAGATATTAATACTATATCTAGCATATTAATATACTAGGTATATATATAGCATGCTTATTATTACTAGTAATATAAAATAGATTACTATAGAGTTTAGTATTAATATAATTAATAGAAACTCCTCCTTTTTTAACTAAACTAGACTATATAAAGAGTATATTATTAATATAACCCTTAAGAGAGCTCTCCTTAATATCTCTATAGGAAATATCTATATATATAATTATATTATATATAAATAAGTAAATATAGTATTAAAAGTTAATTAGATTATTATATACTCTATTTATTAACTCTTCTTTAAATAGACTCTCTATAATACTAAGATAGAGATAGCTTTATAGAGATTAGTAAGTATAGCTTTTACTAAGTACTTTAATATAGAGGGAATATTATTAATAATAGTATAGTTAGTAAATAGCAAAGTAGTAATAGAGATAGTATTAATAGTGTGGGTAATAGGCAAGAGAATAAGTTAATAGTTTAGTGATCTATAGTAATTAAGTAATTAAGAACTATATTATTATTAAACTATAAAGTTAAGGATTATAAAGCTATAGATAGATATATATAAGTATAGCTATAGTTAAGAGAGTTATAATTACGTAACTAAAGGCTATATCTATTATTAAGAGGCATAGAGTTAGAAGGTTTATGATAAAGTAGGTAAAATTACTATACAGTAGCTAGAGGCTATAATATATTTATAATCTATAGTAATACTATTTACTTTAGTTTAATAAAGTATAAAAGGATTCTCTAAAGTATTCTAGCTTCTAAAGTCTATAATATAGTTATTAATATAGACCTTATCTATACTATTATAATAATACTTTAGAAAATTACTAACTACCTTAAAATACCTTATATCTCTATAATTATCTATATTAATTTATACTTACTATATAAGTACCTTATTAAGCTTAGTACTATAAAGACGAAATAGTTAATAATTAATATTATAGTACTTTAATAATTCTATAAAAGGAGGGAGATCTATAAGATATAATAGATTAAGTTTATAGTTATAATACAGCCCCCCTATAAAACAGACTATAATAAATTCACTCAGTTTATAGATATAACTTAGGAAACACTATAAAGGCACTTTAATCTATACTCTCTACTAGTTAAGGATAATAATATAGAAACTATATATATTTCTATTAATAAGTAAACCCTCTAAATATCACTATATAAAGTTAGATATATACTCTAGCTAAATAGACTAGCATAATAGTAATAGTATAAATAACACTATACTATATATAATAGAGCTAATTATATTAAGGCTAAGTAGGCTACTAAGGCTCTTATAGTAATACCTTTACTAAACCTTCTAGTAAGGTGCTATAAAAACGCCTAAAAGATAAACCTTTTAGTAAGGTTCTATAAACACTACTATATAAGAGATAACTCCTTAACCTCCTAAGAGGTTCTTATAACTAGAAGTATAAAAAGCTTTACTACTATAAGTAGAGCTTTATATCTATCTCTCTTCCTTATCCTTATTAATCTATAATAAGTTCTCTAAGATATTAATACTAGACCTAGTATATTAATATACTAGCTATATATAAGATATATCTATTAACGTTAATAATATATATAAGATTATATAAGAGTTTAGCATTAATATAATTAATAACCTCTATTTTATTAAGTAGCCTAAGAAATACTAAGAGTATATTATTAATATAGCTCTTAAGAGAGCTCTTATTAATATCTCTATAGAAGATAGCTAGATATATAATAATATTATATATAAATAAGTAAATATAGTATTAGAAGTTAATTAGGTTATTATATACTCTATCTATTTATCAGATTAGGTATAATTATATATATATTTATAATACTGTAGTGTATATATAAGTCTATATATTAACCCTTATTTAGATATATCCCAGCCCCTTTTTCCTGTGCACACCCTGGTTGCGGTTAGTATATATAGACTGCTTTAGGCCTGCGCGCAGAGCTGGGCTAACGTTATGCCTAACTTGCACTATATATTCTAGACCCTTCTATCTAATATACCCCCTTAGGGATCACTAGCTATTTATAAGGCTATTTCTAAACTCTATTTAGGTTTACTTTATTCTATATATATATTTCTATTGCTTTTATATACTTTATATTATCTTCCTCTTTCAGGTTCTATATATAGTTTATCTCTAGCTATATATATTAGTTACTTATATATAGCTAGCTATAGAATACTTTAAATTAAGGTAGCATAAGTACCTTTATAAGTCTATCTATTATTATTTTTGCTAATAGGATATAACTAACTACTATATACTCTTCTATAATCTCCTATTATAGCTAGTAATTATAGATATTAATATACTATAGCCTTATTTATAGCTAAATAAGCTTTATATTAACTAGCTAAATAGTTTATTAATTATTATACTAGATTTAGATTATTATTAATATTATACTTAGTATAGTAAAAGTAGCTTTAGTAGTAGTATTACTTAGAAGTTAAACTTACAAAGTAATTATTAGCTAACTTATAAAGAGAGCTTTATATACTACTTAGGATAGTATAAGTAGCTCTGCCTTAGTTATTAATATTATAACTATTATCTACTTATTTACCTTCTATATAATTATACCTCTAAATAGCTTTATTATAAATACTTATAAGCTCTTTTAGTTAACTATATTATCTATAAAGCTAGTATTTAATATAACTTTAAGTATATTATCTAGTTTACTAGGCTTAGTGCTATACTTAAGATAGAGATATTATATTTAGTAGAGGTATTAGAGAACTTAATTAGTAATATAGTGCTATATAAAGCCTGGGTTATTATTAAACCTAGTGAGGTAGCTTATAGTAAATACTATATCAGGCTATATTATTACTACTATATATAAAACTATTCTAATATACTATTAATAATAGTTAATCTTCTATAGCACTACTTCCCCTTTATATAGTTCTAATTTATCTTTTATTATAGATATATATACTTATTTATCTATATTAAGGCTTATAGTATACTACTTAAGCAGCTTCTATACCTTATCTATAAATATAGACTATAATAGCTATAGCTTATATATAGCTCTATTATATAGCACTTTAATCCTAAGGAACTATTATAGATCCTAACCTCCTTTAAGGTAGTAGCACTTCTAGAGGGTATTTATAGCCTCCTTTATACTTTTAGTATACTTATAAGAAAATACTAATATATAATTATCTATATAAAAGAAGAATATTACTTACCTATATTACTAGTAGTAATTCTCACTAGCTACCTATTTAAAGTTAAGTATAGTAAGGCCTATCTCTAAATACTTTTGCTAAAGTAGTAGTAAGTAGTATAGTCTATAAAGTATCTTTTATAGATATAGAGCCTTACTATTATAGTAATATCCTAGTAATATACTTATAAATACTATTTTATTAATAGATATATATATAAATATATTTATAGTGTTATATTAAAATAGCTCTATATTAAAATAAGTAGCTATAGCTATTAGTACTTAGAAAGATATATCTATAAGCGTTGCTATATATATATTCTATATATCTTTTGCTTATTAGTTATCTTAAATTATAAGTCTTGCTTTAAACTTTACTAATTATCTATATTTATTAAGTTTATATATATAAACCTAGTAGTAGCTAAGCACTTAATAACTATAAGCCTTCTACTTTACTACTTTATACTAGAACTGTAATGCTTTATATCCCCTTAGGTAAGACCTCTTAGCTTCTAGGAATTTATTTATAAATAGATATAGTTTTATAAGCTTATTATATAGTGCTAACTAATTATAAGATATAGGTAGAGGAGGTAACTTAGACTAGAAGTAACTTAATAGAGTAGCTATTTTATCTAATTTATTTAGGCTACTATATACTATAGCACTTCTATAGTGCTTTATACTCTCTAGTCTTTGTTTTTTAGCTATAGTAAATACTTACTATTATAGATCTATCTTATCTATAGCTGCTTTAAGAATATAACCTACTCTTATTAAAGTTTTAGAGATATTCTACTCTATATATATATTTAGTAGGTAATTAGTCTAGGTGCTCTAGGCTACAGAGCTATTTTCTAATTATATAGTTTTATACTTCTAGTATAGCTATGCATAGCTTGCTAGAAAGGCAGCTTTAAATAAGGTCTATAGTATATAGAGACACTAGAGTAATAATAATTTATATTATCTATTTTTATTTATATATTTTAAAGGGTAGTTATGCCTTTCTCTATACTCCCTTATATTTATAAGTATACTCTATAGAGCTATAAAAAATGCTATTAGTAAGGTTTCTAGAGGGGTTATTAATTTAAAATAAGTATTTATATAGATAGAAGTGTTATTTATTTCTAGTATAGTAGTAGTAGCTAGGGCTACTAGGCTCTATAGTAGTAATAATATAGCTATATTTATATTCTTTAGTACTATAGCTCTTAGATCTTCTATATACTTATTAGTATAGTTATTATACTTAACTACCTTATCTATCTCCTTATTAGTATTTTATAGAGTAGCTTATATATAGCTCTTACTAATTAGCTAGTTAATCTACTATTATATTATAGTAAGGTTTATATACTAAAACTCTTTAGTAAGCTTCTTTAAGTTACTATTAAAAACTTCTTCTTATTAAATATTATATTATATATAGTAAATACTTCTATATATAGCAGGTTCTATATATAAAAGGAGTTACTAGAGATATAGCTAACTAGAAAGCTAATAAATATATATAGTATAAGCCTCTTATAGTATTATTACTTAAGCTAAGCTTTCTTTATTATAGTAAATATTTTATAGCTATAGATATATAGATATAAGAGGTTAGGGTATATATAGTTAGTAAACTTAGAAACCTAGAAATATTAGTAAAATAGCTTATAGAGTATTTTCTAGCCTCTTACTACTATAAATATATAATTATATAGATAAGTAGATAACTTTATTATCTCAGGCTATAATATATCTAGTAGCTTTATGTCTATTACTATAGCTTTTATATACTCTTTAATAATAGTACTAATTTATTCTACTCTACTATTCTATACTTAGGTATTAGTAGTAGAGAGTTTAAGGTAGATATCTTAGGCTTCTATAGTAGCTATAATATATAGGTATTTTATAAGCTTAAGATTTATTTTAATTACCTTTATATATACTCTATATTATATTAAGAGTATTTCTAAGTAGTTCTTAATTACTATAAAGAGATTATCTATCTCTCTTTATATAAGGTAGAAGTTTTAGATATATACTATAGATTAATCTATTATAAATAGCACTAAGTAATACTCTTTATAGCCTTTATTATAGTTATAGAAGTTTAGGGTAATATATTTACCTAGCTTTATATATTTAATAGATTTTTATAATACTTATTATACTTAAGTTTATAGTTATAACGCAGCCCCCCGCAAAAAAGACTATAACAAATTTACCTAGTTTATAGATATAATTTGGGAAACACTATAGAGGCACTTTAACCTATACCCTCTACTAGGTAAGGATAATAATACAGGAACCTAATATATTTCTAATAGCAAGCAAACCCTTATATAAAGTCAGACGCGCGCTCTAGCTAAATAGACTAGTGGAATAGTAACAGCATAGGTAACGCTATGCTATATATAACAGGGCTAATTATATCAGGGCTAAGTAGGCCACTAAGGCTCTTATAGCCTGGGAACGCCTTCTAGTAAGGTGCTGTGAAAAATGCCTAAAAGGTAAACCTTTTAGTAAGGTAAATACTACTATATAAGATATTTAATAACTCCTTATCTAAAGATAAACCTTCTAGTAAGGTATATATAAGAGATAACTCCTTAACCTCCTAAGAGGTTTTTATAGCTAGAAGCATAAAAAGCTCTATAAGCAGGGCTTTATACCTATCTCTCTCCCTTATCTTTATTCTATAACTTATAATAAATTCTCTAAAATAATAGTACTATACCTAGTATATTAATATACTAGGTATATATAAGATATATCTATTATTACTAGTAATATAAACTAGACTATTACTAAGTTTAGTATTAATATAATTAATAAAAACTCCTCCTTCTTAAACTAACCTAGCCTATATAAAGAGCATATTATTAGTATAGCTCTTAGGAGAGCTTACCTTAATACCTCTATAGAGAATATCTATATATATAATTAAATTATATATAAATAAGTAAATATTATAGTAGAAGTTAAATAGGTTATTATATACTCTATCTATTAGCTCTTCTTTAAATAAGCCCTCTATAATACTAAGGCAGAGGCAGCTCTATAGAGATCAGTGAGTATAGCTTATGCTAAACAGAGAGAGCATTACTAATAACAGCATAGCTAGTAGATAAAGCAGTGATAGAGGCAGTCTTAGTAGCATAGGTGATAGGCAAGAGGATAAGTTAATAGATATTATTATTAAACTGCAAAGTTAAGGATTATAAGGCTATAGATAGGCATATATAAGTGTGGCTATAGTTAGGATAGTTATAATCACGTGACTAAAGGCTGTGTGTATTATTAAGAGGTGCGGCGCGGAGTTAGAAAGTCTGTTATAAAGCAGGTAAAATCACTATATAGTGGCCAGAGGCTATACTTATTATACTTAGTAACAGATCTTTGCTATACTATAGATATTATAGTTAACTATTATATTAGGCTTACCCCCTTAGATAAGGCAGACTCCTCTTATACTATTTAAGAGATATTAAATAGCTTCTAAGCCTGGGTATTTAAGGTACTAGTGCTAGATTAAGATACTACTATAAATAGGTTATTGCTTTATTACTATATTATATATATATATATAGTGCTTAGCTAGTGGTTACTAAGTACTTATAAAGAATATAGCGCCTACCTTATTCTCTTTACTATATAGTAGAGTATCTCTTAAGGTCTCTCTATATTTAAAAACCTACTAGTAATGCTTCTTATCTAATATATAGAGGTAGGTATAATCTAATCTTTAAAGATAATTATTTTATAAGCTTATATCTTACTAGATACTATATTAGTATAGCTTCCTAAGTAATATAAGGTTATTTATAAATCTATAGCAGAGTGCTATATTATATAGTTATAGATATATTATACTTTTACTATACCCCTTTACCTTAATATTAACTATACTATATCTCTTAATAGAAACCTAGTATATACCTATCTATAGAAAGTTACTAGGAACTACTCTAGTAAGTATAGTAAACTATAAAGTATTATTAAATATATATATTATTACTCTAGAGTTTAGAATAGTAGAGTTATAGAGTTAGTAATTATTTAGCTATATATAAAATATAGACTTAAGGATCTTTCTATAGTAGCTATATAGTTATTTATTCTCTATATACTATTTACTACTTAGTTTAAGCTTATAAATATACTTTATAAGCTTCTTAGTATTATTAATATACTCCTCTACTAAGTAGTAGAGAGATTTACTTTTCTAAAGATACTCTAGATATAGTTCTTTAAATATAATCTAGTACTTAGCTAAGGAGTAGTAACTATAATAGACTAGGTAGAAGCCCCTTTTATTAATTATTTATATAGTTATAGATACTCTTTTATAGCCTTTAGATACTATAAATTATTCTCCTCTATATACTTAGTATATAGCAGGCCTTTACTTTTTAGGTATTTCTAAGTTATTCTTAGATATAGTATTCTCTTTTTTTTCTAGTATAGAAAGCTAAACACTTCTTAGCCTATTTTAGTATATAGATTAGCTATTTTAAATATATTAAAGGTAACTTAGATATCTTTTAATATATCTCTTATAATAAGAGAGCTAGTATATATATATAATTATACTATTATTTAATATATATAGATCTAGATATCTAAACTACTATTACTAAGAGCTATTATAAAGTTTATAAATTACTAGTTAAGCTTCTTTGCTTATATAAGGCTACTAATCTATACTTTAGTAATAGCCTTCTCCTACTTTATAAGCTATTTCTCTATATTATGCTTTATAAGTAACTTTTTATATACTAGGAGATCTAGGGTTATAGTATAGCTACTTCTAGCTATAGGTTTATATTTATAAGTATTAATACTAATACTTTCATAAAATATCTATACTTAGTAGTTAATATCCTTATCTATAGTATAGTATAGATATAGAAGACCTAGGTAGATATTATTATAGATCTAGTCTTAGAGTATATATTATTACTTCTTATATACTTTATAGCACTTATCTCTAAATACATAATCTACTTAGTAAGCCTAGTATAGCTTATAACTTACCTTAGATAAGTCTATAATTATACTAGTATATATAGTAATTATATTATTACTTAGTAATATAACTACTATACTATTTACTATACTATTTATAGAGTAGTTAGAGATATCTAGAATAGTTAGCTCTATAATCTTATTTCTAAAGTAGCTTTAGAGTATACTATCTATATTTAGAGTAGTGATATATAGATTAATACTATTCTATAGCTTAAGGCTAGATATCTTTATATATAGGAGGTTAATCTAAAGAATCTAGTTACTATATCTATATAGCTAAAAAGCAGTTATAGTAGTTATTATCTTATAATTAAGTTTTAGAGTAGTATTTATAGTAATATAGTATATATTAGATTATTAATTATTAGATTAGGTATAATACTATATATACTTATAATACTATAGTATATATATAAGTCTATATATTAACCCTTATTTAGGCACGTCCTAGCCCCTTTTTCCTGCGCGCACCCTGGTTGCAGTTAGCGCGCACGGACTGCTTCGGGCCCGCGCGCGGAGCCGGGCTAACGTTGTGCCCAACTTGCGCTGCACGTTCTGGACCCTTCTATCTAACACTATTAGCCCTTCTTTAAATAGGCCCTCTATAATACTAAGGCTAAGGCGGCTCTATAGGGGAATATTAGTGAGTATAGCTTGCGCTAACTGCTTTAATATAGAGAGAGCATTACTGATAACAGCATAGCTATAAAGGCGTGGGTATAATAGATTAATAGTAATAATAACTCTATAGATACTTTTATAAAGAATACTCTAAATTAAACCTTTAAATACTTTATTAATAATAATAAAGTAATAGTTTAAATAGAGAGATAGATAACTTAAAATAAAAAGGCTAAGAAGTTAGATTAATAGTACTAAGTATACTAAAGTAGCTTTAGTATCTTAGAAAAGAGGGACTTAGTAATATTAAATATAGAATAAGATTAGTATATTAAGTTTATAGTTATAATACAGCCCCCTGCAAAAAAGACTATAATAAATTCACTTAGTTTATAGATATAATTTAGAAAATACTATAAGAGGCACTTTAACTTATACTCTCTACTAGTTAAGGATAATAATATAGAAACTCTATATATTTCTACTAGTAAGCAAACCCTTATATAAAGTTAGATATATGCTCTAGCTAAATAGACTAGTAGAATAGTAATAGAGCTAATTATATTAGAGCTAAGTAGGCCACTAAGGCTCTTATAGTAATACCTTTATTAAACGTTTTAGTAAGGTGAAAAACACCTAAAAGGTAAACCTTTTAGTAAGGTATATATAAGAGATAACTCCTTAATCTCCTAAGAGGTTTTTATAGCTAGAAGCATAAAAAGCTCTACTGCTATAAGTAGGGCTTTATATCTATCTCTCTTCCTTATCCTTATTAACTTATAATAAATCCTCTCAGATATTAGCACTATACCTAGTATATTAATATAATAGATATATATAAGGCATATCTATTATTACTAGTAATATAAACTAGATTACTATAGAGTTTAATATTAATATAATTAATAAAACCTCCTCCTTTTTTAACTAACCTAATCTATATAAAAAGCATATTATTAGTATAGTCCTTAAGAGAGCTTATCTTAATATCTCTATAGAGAATATCTATATATATAATTAAATTATATAGAAATAAGTAAATATAGTATTAAAAGTTAAATAGGTTATTATATACCCTATCTATTAGCCCTTCTTTAAACAGGCTCTCTATAATACTAAGGCAGAGGCAGCTCTATAGAGCTTAAATATTAGTAAGTATAGCTTATACTAACTGCTTTAATATAGAGAGAGTATTACTAATAATAGTATAGCTACTATAAAGGCGTTAGTTAGCCTAATTAAATAAGAGAACTAGCAGACAAAGCAGTAATAGAGACAGTATTAGTAGTATGGGTGATAGATAAGAGGATAAGTTAATAGTTTAGTAGTTAGTAATTAAGTAATTAAAAACTATATTATTATTAAACTGTGAAGTTAAGGATTATAAAGCTATAGATAGGTATATATAAGTGTAGCTATAGTTAGGAGAGTTATAATTATATAACTAAAAGCTATATATATTATTAGGAGGCGTAGCGCAGAGTTAGAAGGTCTGTTATAAAGCAGGTAAAATCACTATATAGTAGCTAGAGGCTAAAATTAGTATATAATTCTATATTATTTTATATTTTAAGCCTACTATAGGCTTATAATAGATATTAGTAATATAGAAGTATATTTTAGTAGGTTATAGTATATCTAGTCTTAAAGAAGAAACTACTAGTATCATACTAATACTATAATCTATAAAGTAGCAGGATATATACTATAATAAATAGATATATATAAGGTTATATAATCTATTATAGAGTATATATATATAGTTTAATACTACTATTTATATAGGTATCTAAACCTCTCGATAGATATATATTAACTTAAGGCTTTTAATATATTTATATATATAAAGAGAGCCTTAAGCTCTGCGTGACCTGCAATCTAGCATAAATCCTATAGATACTAATTTACTACTTTATAGTTATAAAGTTAAAGTTAAATCTATATATATTCTAATAAGTAGTTTAATATACTATAATAAGTATATAATAAATAGCTTTTAAAGTTTTCTTTTTATTTTAAAAGAAGATATCTTAATCTTCTATAATAGAGGTAGTTAGCTAATTATCTTTTTGTACTTTATAGAAGTATTAATATATACTTTATTATATAAGAGAGTATAATTATTTACTATATAAATAGTAGCTATAGGTTTAATACAGAATATAGTATTATTTTAGTTATAATACTATTTTAAATTATTTTCCTTAGTTAAAATACTCTACCTAATTAAACTACTTGAAGTTATATTATTATCTATTATTCTTATAGAATGTATTTATATTTTTAAATTTTAATCTTTATTAAAGTTATTATTTAGATCTATTAAATCTATACTTTTGTTAAGAGATATATAAGAGGTTTCTATAGTATTATTAATAGTAATTATATTTTTATTAATCTTTTCTACTAACTAAGAAGTATTTATATTAATATCTTTAGTAGTAATAAAGTTATTATTTTAGTATCTTTAGTACTTTTACTATTTTTAATATCTTTAGTATTATTTTAGTATTTTCTTTTTAGTATTGTTTTTATTGTTTTTATTGTTTTTATTGTTTTTATTGTTTTTATTGTTTTTATTGTTTTTATTGTTTTTATTGTTTTTATTGTTTTTATTGTTTTTATTGTTTTTATTGTTTTTATTGTTTTTATTGTTTTT